>PVLC010015694.1:7797-30551 GCA_004027655.1 Graphiurus murinus
TTTTGCGGTACTGGGAATTGAACTCAGGGGCATTCTACCTCCAAGCTATACCCCCAGCCCTATTTTTTTATTCTTTATTTTGAAACCGAGTCTCACTAAGTTGCGGAGTGCGTCACTAGGTAGCTGAGGCTGGCCTCGAACCCGGATCCTCCGGTCTCACCCTCCAGAATGCTGGGATTACAAGCGTGCGCCACCACGCCCAGCTGTAATCAGTTTTTAATTTAAATGAAAATGGAGGCTTCTCCATTATCTCTTATACTTTTTTACTATTTTGTGGAGGATTTTATTGAAAAAATAGAGCAGAAATATTATTAATGTGCCATCTTCTATAGGATGTCCTTTAAATTCCTGATTCTTAATGAACTGCTTACTCCACAAAGTGGTAAATTTAAGAATTTTAGAGTTCTAGATCTGTCATATGATAACAATTGGGTTCAGAGATATTGCTGAACCTAAGTTTCAGTTTCTTCATTCATAGTAAGGCATTATCTTAGTGTAAGTATATTTTCAGGAAGACCTATGTTATAATTATTGCCTGTAAATAAGTAATTGTGAGATTGGAGGTTTCACAGCTTGGTATTCCTAAGCCCCGACTCTCTTGCTCCGTCAGATTTCTAAAATCATATCAGCTGCAGTACTCATGTAAAAGGAATCATTTGAAGTTCTCTCAATAATAATCATTATCTGTTTATGTACGTTCCCATCAAGGCAATAATATTGCTTAAGCAAATTTCACTTTTGTGGAGAAGAAAAAAATGTTTGGGTTTCAAAATATGAATACATGAAAAGAAGCTGGGAAAATTCTATGAGGGTATCAAGTAGAAGTTTATGGATATTCACTATCCCTAAATCAACAAGAAAATGTAATTCATTCAAATAATAAGAAATCACTATTTGATGCTCCAATTTATGAAGATATTTATTATGCTAGTTTATCTCTCTATGAACTTCTTGGTGGAAATAAAAACTACTTTTTAAAGAAACCTGTTGGCTATACTATTATTAAATACTTTGTATATTCTTTTGATTATTTTAACATTAGGGAAAAATTAAGTTATATGTGACATTTTTCTCTGGGCCCAATATTGTTCTTTAATGAATTCCAAGCAAGCAAATAAAAAGTAAACTAAATGCTCACTGCCTTTACCTTATTATAGATTAACAAAATATAGTACCTCATTAATTTAAGATATATTCATATAACATCATTAGTACTAAATGTTGGTGTGCATACTCATGCACATATAATTTCCATGATACTATTTATTGCATAACTGCTTTCAGGCTTGTTCATACTTATTATTTCTGTGTGACTTTATCTCTGCTTCACTTATTTCATGAATATCCATATGGAATTATGATGCTCACAAATGAATGAAATAGCTGGGTGCAGTAGTATATGTCTGTAATCACAATATTTGGGAGACTGAGACAGGAGGATCACAGGTACAAGGCCAGCCTAGGCAAATTAGTGAAATTCTCAGCAACTTACGAGACCTGATTCAATATAAAAAGTGCTGAGAGTGTAGCTCAGAGGTAGAATGCCCCTGGGTTCAATCCTCTGTACCAAAAAATAAATAAATAAATAAATGAAATATTAAAAGAACTTTTGTTTTTAATTATTTCTTTTCCCCAACTTATATGAACATATGTGATTCCATTAAATAAAATATCGATATTGTTCTTAAAAATACTTTTTTCAGTTGGGTGTATTGGTACATGCCTGTAATCTTAGTACATGGGAGGCTGAGACAGGAGGATTTCAGGTTCAAGTCCAGTCTCAGAAATCTAGTAAGACCCTGTTTCAAACTAAAAAAATAAAAAAGGTTTGGAAGTATAGTTTGGAAATATAATGTCCCTTGGTTCAATCTCAAGTGCCATTCTTTGGTCAAAATACACTTTAGTATAACGATTTCATTATAAAAGTAATTTATATAGAACAATTTAATGAGTTGTAATTCAATGTAATATATAAAATCCATGTATATATCTATTCTGGAAAGCAAAATGTATGACTCCATTTCCCATCTGTTTAGTCGGAGGATAATTTTAGCATCTTTTGAAGGATATTTCAAAAGCAGAGTAAGTAAAAATAGTGTGATATTGCCTTGATAGCTAACAACACAATAAGTAATATTTTTAAATAAGCTGTAGTTTACATAAAATATAGTATTCATGATTTTTCTTTTATTATAAATTTATCAATATTTTGCAATTATACATCCTAGCAATATTCAAAGTGATACATTCATATATGCACACAGTACTTGGTGTATTTACCTCCACATCCCACCATGTTCCCCTCTCCTCCCTCCATGTACATGTTAGTGACATGGGTAGTGATATCTTCATATATCTGTTTTCTTCCACAAACCCCCTTTCCCTTTCCCTTTCCCTGATCATCTTCTACTATTCTACTGCTCTCTTTCCTCATTTTTCTGAAGTCTTTTTTGTTTCCTATTTTCTCTATAGCTTCCACATATGAGAGAAAACATGTGATCCTTGAATTTTCTGAGACTTGGTGATCTCACTTAGCATAATAATTTCTAGTTACATCCATTTTCCCACAAATGGTATATTTTTTCTTCTCTTCGTAGCTGAGTGTGTGACATAGCTATACTACCACTTGGTATTTTTTAAAAAGAATTAAAGTTAGGATGCTATAGTGATACATGCATACCCATGTTTACAGAAATACAACTTACAATAGCCAAATTATGAAACTAACCTAAGTGTCTATACACAGATGAAAAGATAAAGAAAATGTGGTATATATATGCATAAGAATATAGTAGTTAATAAAAAAAGCTTTAGAAACCAATTTGGACTTAATGTAACATTTATTGAATCATGAGGGGATATTAACTATTTTTAGAATAGGATCAATTTGAAATCTTATATTAAAATATATCACACTGCAAATTATAACATAGCATGCTCAAAAGTATATCCTGGTATATTATTATTAATTTTTTTTTGGGGGGGGGGTACTAGGGATTGAACTCAGGGGCATTCTACCTCCGAGCTACACCTCCAGCCCTATTTTTTATTCTTTATGTTGAAACAGGGTCTCACTAAGTTAGGGGGGGGGGCTCCCTAGGTAGCTGAGGCTGGCCCTGAACCCAGATCCTCTGGTCTCAGCCTCCCAAATGCTGGGATTACAAGCGTGCGCCACCACGCCTGGCTATCTTGGTATATTATGATAATAAAATTGAAAAAGTAATGTCATAAAAGGCAAAACAAAATACAGATAAAAATGACAATCATCTCAACAGGAGAAAGAAAATTTTAATTACACAAAGAAATTACAGATGAAAGATTTCACAGATTTTATTAAACACAATTTTTAACCTCTGTTTCCAAAAGGCTATTGGAAAAACTGAAATAAGTCTTTAAGAGCAATGCTAAGGACAGGTTGACGTCTCTAACATGTCAAGAGCACTTATAACTTGTCTCAGTCAGCATTCTCACTGCTAATCCAAAGACCTGACCACGTAACTTAGAAGAAGGAAGATTTATTTTCTCATGGTTATCCTTGGAGATTTTGAAGTTCAATTCTTATTAGGCCAGACACTGTGGATCTCAGTGCATGGTAGCAGTAGGCAGTGAACAGAGAGAGAGTACAAGGGTTCTCTCTCATATCATGGAGGCCAGAAGCAAGAGAGAGAGCAAGGGGAGGAGGAACCATATATGATCCCCAAGGATACACCCCCAGGGACCCACTTTCTCTAGACACACTCAACCAGCCTAGGTCACCATCCAGATAAATCCATTATAATGAATTTATCCACTGCTGATATTTACAAGTGAGATTTAAGTCTCATGATTTAACTATATCAACACTGAATATTAACCAATGTGTTCTTTAGGAGACAGTCTATATCTAACTATAGCATAACTTAACAAGAAAAATACTAACATGCCATGCCAACATACAAAAATGAAAAAGAAGCTAGGTGTGGTGGCACACACTTGCAATTTCAGTACTTAGGAGGCTGAGACAGGAGGATGGCAGGTTTAAAGCCAGCCTCAGCAACTTACTGAGGCTGTCAGCAACTTAGACACTGTTTACAAATAAAAAATAAAATATACCTAGGGATGTAGCCCAGAGGTAGAATTCCCCTGAATTTTATCCTCAGTATCACAAAAAATGAAAAAGAGAATAACCAATCAATAAATAAAATATAGTTACTGGACCCATAAAATATGTTTTACATAACTAATAATTAAATAAGTTTATAACAGACCATATATAGTAAAGCCAAGTGATGGTGAAATGATGCATCTGAAAGGCATATAAATTGTAAATTATTATACAGTTTCTGGAAAATATTAAAATACTATCAAGGACATGAAAAGCGGTCATGCCATTTGATTCAATAAATAGTTATCTAGGAATATAAAAGTGAGTAAATATGTAGACAAAATTTATGTGCAAGTTACTTATTAGAGCAATAGTTCTAATGGTTAAAAATAGCAAGTTATCCAATTACTGCATAGTAGAATAACTAAATTATTGTTCATTCATATCAGAAGTGTATGAACATTAAAAAACTTTATTTTTGAATATCTGAAAAATATTTGTTGTTTCATAACAATATAAAATAAATGATAAAATTACATAAGCATCTTAATAAAATAATCCAGAAAACATTATTTTTGAAGAATGTTTAATTATATGATGGTTACTATCTATGGCAAACAGATTCTAAGGTAGCTGCTGATGATCCCTTCCTCCTGATGGTCATACCTTTATTAGGTATGAACAGGACTGATGGCTATTAGGTATGGACAGGACTGATGGCTTTTGTGTATCCCTGAAAATACATCACAGGTGATGGGCTATTACTTCTGTCATAATGTTTCATAGTTTGTAGCACCAGTTTGCTAGGAGACATACTTCCCCTTTCTGAATTTGATGAAGCAAGTTGACATACTGTGAGATTTCCTTGTGGAGAGGGCCACATGGTACGGAAGTAAAGGGGTTCTCCTGCAGATGGCCAGTGAAAAAATTTGGACCTCAGTCTGACAGTTTGCAAATAAGTAAGTGCTGTCAACAACCTCTGGAGCTTGACAGTAAATTCTTCCATGGTTGAGCGTCATCACTGGCCAACATCTTTACTGCAACTTTGTGACAAACTAAAATAGGATTCAGTTTGGGTGTGACCAAACTCCTAATTCATAGAAAGTGTGTGATAATAAATGCTCATTGTGCTATGCCACCACACTTATGGTGATATTATACATAGCAATAGCTATGTAATACACTATCGAAAGATTAAATAAAAAGAATAAAAACTGTAAATATTGTGCTTGTCATTCATTTTTATAGATAACTGGTTCCAAACCTCAATAGCTTATAAAAATTTCATATTTTTAAGTTGCACTGGGGATTGGTGGTTGAAAGGCACCTATGGCTACTATGACTTTGTTTACTTTTCCCTTTTTAAATTTTTGCTTACATCTAAATTATTTCATGACTTCACGATGCATGTATTACTTAAGTGATATTACATCAATTTTTCCCTACAAAACTATGAAATACAACTTAAGAATAAACATTTGTAAGACTGTTGCTTCCTTCCTTTGTAGGCATGTTACCATAATAAAATCTTCAATAAATTTCTAAATCATTACTTATAAGTAGTAAATAATTATATATTCTACAAATATATTGAAGAAAATGACTACATGTAATTTAAGATCAGTACCTTCTTTAATGATAAAAAAGAAATGCTAATAAAGTAACACTAGAAACACAGGTACAAAATCATATCTAGACGAAATAATGCTATAGATCCTACTCAGAAACAAATTCATCAAAGACATATTTCTCTTCTTTTATATAAAAGAAATAACAAACATACTTTTCCAGATTTTATTAAATTAATTAAGTTTACCATTAGAAACAATGAATTTTCAAAACTTTCTAAGTTTACAGCATTCATACATAACTAGAATACATCTTTAATTTATATTCATCCAGAAATGTACTGCCATTAATGCATTAATATATTTCATTACTATTGAAAAATTTGAAATTATTTTTGTAGAAGACTCATTCTAGTAATGTTAACTTCAAAGAGGCTGGCAGTCCTTGGCTCATATTTCAAATACAATGGAAAGTGGATCCATGTTGGTGCTAGTATATAAGCTTACCCTAGTACTACTCAAGGGTCACAGCTCACCTTGAATTATATGTAACAGAAAAATCAAAGTACAAAATAAAGTATATAAAGAGATTTATAACAATTTGAAAGGAAAAAAGATATTATTATGTAGTTGTAATAATAAATTCAACAGTCTATGACAAAAAGAGGATATGATGAGCTGTTTATAAAATACTTTAGGTTAGGTACAGTTATACTGAAAGTGGAGTTTGTTTAAAATCTTCAAAAAATGTTCAGGTCAGTCCTCAAATAGTGCTTATTGTAGTTTAACATTTCTGTTAAATGTGTGCAATGAATTACTTTTTATTCAAATGTAGTAGATGCTCCTTACTATTTTTAATTAAGGAGATTAATATGCTCTCTCCTTCAATTTCTAATTTTTCTTTACTATTCTCAATTCTATTTGTAGTGAATCTTATATCATTGAATATTTTAGTAAAAGTCAGTATAGTTGTAAGTTTTCTGTCCCACTACCACCAAATGATGCATAAGAAAATGAGTGACACCCCTGTAACTCTGTGACCTGAAAGAAGTAAATCCTATATCAAAGAAAAAAATATGGGGGGGCATGGTGTTGTGTCTATAATCCCAGTACTTGGGAGTCTGAGACAGGAGGATTGCAGGTTCAAGACCAGCCTGAAACATTTAGCAAGATTCTCAGCAAACTAGTGAGACCATGTTTCAATACAAAAATTTTTAAAAAGTCCTGGGGTTCTAGCTCAGAGGTAGAATGCCCCTGGGTTCAATACTCAGTAATACACACACACACACACACACACACACACACACACACACGGGGGTAGCAATGGAGATAGGAAGGAAGGAAGGAAGGAAGGAAGGAAGGAAGGAAGGAAGGAAGGAAGGAAGGAAGGGAGGGAGAAAGGAAGGGAGTAAAACCTACCTAAAAAGGTTGGAAATTCATTGAAGGTGGAAAAAAGTTAGCCCGCACAATGGTTTCTGCTTCTCAGAGACCCGTTTGGTTACCAAAATGTCCTTGAATGATATTTCAAAGAAGTCACATTAAAATGGATCACTTTCACCAAAAAATTCTCTGGGTTGAAGAATGTTAAGTCAAACTCAGACTGCTAAAATGAATCTACCAACTTCCTCCACCATTTAGTCCTTTTTTGCAGTATTTGTCTTAGACATCCTGTTTTTAGCATCTCATCACACCTCCAGTGCCTTAGCTACATGTTTCAGTTTTCTCTATTTATTTTTTTATTCCCAGAATTTTTTATCTGGCTGCCACATCACTGCCTGTTTCTGATATACCTTTTTAATATGCTCAGGTAAAGCATGTGTCTGCATGCCTAGAACTTCATAATAATCCACCATGTTTATCACATTGTTGAAACAATTCCATGATGCTAGTGGTGGCAGTGGCAGCTCCTTGTGCTTTCTTTTCTTCAACAGCAAACTCTTATTTAGTGTGTGTGTGTGTGTGTGTGTGTGTGTGTGTGTGTGTGTATGTGTGTGTGTATGTGTGTGTGTGTATTTTGGAGGTGGGTACTGGGGACTGAACCCAGGAGCATTCTATCTCCAAACTATACCAGCATTCCTTTTTTTTAATTTTGAAACAAAATATCCTAAGTTATTGAAGATCACACTAATTTGCTGAGACTGGCCTTGGACCTGGGATTCTCCTGCTTCAGCCTCCCAAGTACTGGGATTATAGGCTTGCCCCACTGTGCCTGGCTTCTTACTTCTTACACAACTCAGTTCTATATATCTTTGGCTTATGACACCCTGGCTTAAGGAGAATTACTGTGTTGCATTTTTCTATTCTTATACCAAAAAGGAAGAGTTCGAACTGTGAGTTGAATCTTCAATTGCATTTGAAGCTTCTGCTCAGATGTGACTCATATTGCATTTGTTATGATTGAAGAACTGAAGGTCCCATTTCCAAAACTGAAGGGTTACTCTCATCCCCTAAAGCTTCTCATAGTTTCTCACTCTGAGCTTTCTCACAGTCCCATTCACCAAATCACAAGAATAGCAAGATTTCTTAAATCCTTTTTCTTTGATGCTTCAGTTCTCTCTGTCTTCCACTTCAGGCTATACCAATGGAAACTGACTTCTTGTAAGGTGCTCACATGACTGGGTCAGGCTCACACAGATAAGCTCCATATATGAAAGCCAATTTACTTCAGACGTTAATAACATATGCAAAATATCATTATGGCAATATCTTCATTAATATTCAATTAAGTAACAAGTGGATGGGATCTTGGGGCGAGGAAGTGTCTTTAGAGTTCTGTCCACCATGAATATGTTTTTAAAGATCAAAAATATAATTCTAGTTAAAACTGAAAACAAATTCATTTTGGAATCAAGCAAAGTTGTTTTCAAATCATCCTTCATACATTTACCTCTGTGTATTTTGGACAACATATTGTAACATTGGACACAATAATAACTAAATCCATTTTGGAATCAAGCAAAGTTGTTTTCAAATCATTGTTCATACATTTACCTCTGTATATTTTGGACAACATATTGTAACTAACATTGGACACAATAATAACTAAATCACGTTGTTTTGGGTACTAATCGTGATAATATTTGCAACTTGCCTGGCAAAACATTTAACTTATGACACTCTAAAATTGAAAGCTCAATAGATGTTATTGTAATAATTTTTTAATCTTAAAAATTCCTGGTATTAGCCAGGTGTGTTGACACATGCTTATAATCCCAGGACTTGGGAGGTTGAGACACGAGTATCATAGGGTCGCGGCCAGCCTCATCTACTTAGTGAGGCCCTCTGCAATTTAGTAGGACCCTGTTTCAAAAATAAAAGAATAAAAATAGGTCTGGGTGTATAGCTCAGAGGTAGAATACCCCTGGGTTCAATCCCCAGTAACACACACTCACACACAAATTCCTGGTATTAATCATGCAAATAAAGAAAGTCAACAAGAGATATAGGTAGAATACAGATAATAAGTGTGCTAGATAGAAAAAATATATACTTAACATACGTGATGACTATAGAAAATGTAGTATTCTTTCTGTATCCCACTGATGTTCTTACTCTTGGCAAGGAGGTTGGATGCAAAAATGATATGAGATATTACTTTATCCAGGCTATGAATTTTTTTTCACAGTGACTTGCAACATGTGCCAAAACAGGTGATGAAACACCAGATCTAAAATCAAACCCATCTTTTTCATAAAGAATTACAAATAGCTGTCATTTCATTTCCAAGACCACTGCTTCAGTTTTTAAAATGAATTTTTTTTTCTTGGAACATGATCAACAATCAATGAAAGAAAGACACTGAAATGCCAAGTCAATCTCTCTGATACACAGTTTTGTAACTGGAGAACACAAGGCTTGGAAAAAAATCTATAATGTCTGTTTCATCTTAGTAATCGATAATAACTTTTATATCTGCAAAATGAAATATCACCACAAGTTAGAAATGTATAATAGAACATACTGAAGGGTCCATAGAGATACTCAAATTTTATTCCCTCATTCTTCAGGTGGGGAAATTGAGGCATGTAGTACAGAAATCATCTTCTTAATGTTCCACATCAAACTCTTCTCTAGAGTTTTATTTAGAGCAGTGGTGTACATGGGAACTTTCTGACCCTTGGCAAGGTAATTTCCCTTGTTAACAAGGTACTTGCCTACTTATGCCATTTCTTCTTCTAAGCAATTCGCTATCAGCTAAGTTAGACACATGGCAAAATCTCGAAGCTAGAATGCCAGAAAGCATATTGTATTATACCCTTCTCTCTCGCCCTAATTTCTGAAAGTCAAGATATACATAGTCACATCAAAATATCAGTGTTTGATAAAACATTCAAAGTCAGTTTTTCTAGACATACATATGCACTAATAGAAGGCAAAGGAATAATTTTTCAAACTATAGACTCATCAGTTATCAATTAGTTCAACTGGAAGAGAAAAATGATACTTTCAAAGTGGAGTAGGCTTTTTTATACAAGTGGAAACCATGAACTAGAAATTGTAGGGAAACATCTTCTCAAGTTACTGCTGAAGCATGCTGCCACTTGGCAGGTTACAGGTCCATGGTTTATAGTAGCCAAAGCTTTGCCAGAGGCCAATTCTCTGACAAGGTTTCCTTCTGGACACATGCAAACTACAGTATGGGACTTGCTATACAATTATCTATTTGGGATAAAAACTAGTCATGAAACGGAGAAAAGTCTTGTCAGAGACAAGTGCCCCACCTCACAAGTGCCCAATGTAGGCCATGCTATGGTTGGATTAGTGTTGGCTCTCCTCATGGTGATGAAAGTAGGAAAGAGCACATACCATTGTTCTGTCACATATTACTCTAATAGATCCCAAGTGTAAATAGTAAAACCACATTGGAACATACTTTGGTATTTTCTCCTAAAGCTAAATATAGTCTTATCACATAATTCAACAACAATTTCACATCCCAGGTAAGGAAAATAAAAACTTATGTTAACCCATAAACCTCTGCAAATTGTCCCTGACTTACAATGGTATGAGTTATAGAGGAATGGAGGATATTAAGTTCAGATACATGAGACAATTTGGCAGAGCTATGGGCATATTCTCTATCATGATCATGGTTGTTATACAAGGTTTGTCAAAAATCATCAAGATATATAAAACAAGAAGTGAATTTTACTGTAGATAAATTTTACCTCAATCAAACTGACTTAAAAATGAGGAAAAATAATAAGAATAATTATAATGGGAAAATTAAATAATTGAACTTTATGGTATAAGCTTTTAAGGAGAATAAGCTTGCTGGAGAATAACCTGGACTGTGATTCAGAGACTCACAACAGTGTTTTTATGTGGTGACATGGACTCTGGATAGAAGCATTTTAGGAGCAGTTGACACGGCTAACAGAATGGTCAGAAAGAGTCATAGTATCAGTGATGTACAGGACAAATGTTGTAATCTCATCAATTTCTGAATCCCTGCCCCTCCGGCATTTAGTATATATATATAAAGCCACCAGACACTTCTCAGTACTCTCTCAGTGTCATACACTCAATTCTTTTAACTAAGAGTACTCTATAAAGGAATCTAATGTTTATGCATTCATATGAATTTTACTATAAATACAAGCAAAAATATGAAAAAAAGTATTTTTCCTATCCTGTGCCCTAATTTTCAGTTTAAAGGAGATAGTCTTAAACTCTTCAATAAAACAGTAAACTTCTTGAAAATATTAAGTCACGGTACTATAGCATATACTAAGAAATTTACATATATCATCTTGCAATGATGCTTTGAAGTAATCTTACCTTAACAAACCAGGAAATTGAAGCTATGAAATATTAAATAACCTGTCTATGATCATCCTTAATGCCATGTATGTTTGATACCTCGGCCCTGTTCTTTCTAACTTGCTATTGAGCCCTCACATGAAGCTAAGGGGTAATACTTCAGTCACAGCATAGTAATTCCAGAGAGAAAAAAAGACTATAAATAACTCAGTCCAACTTGTTTAGAAAGATGATGCACTGAAGTCTGAGGTGACTTAGCACCTAGGCCAAGGTTATAGGATCACATGCTTAAATAGCTACATTAGAACCCAGATCCTGGTACAACAGAAGATGGCGCCTGAGTGAAATGCCTTTACCCAGATGCTGTGATTTCGAGTCAAATTTGCCCCCCCCCAAAAAAAACAGCTTCTTAACAGAAGGAAAAAGCAACAAAAAGAGGCGAAAGCTGAACCACAACAGAAGTGGACTTGGAGAGCCTTTGGAAAATACAGGCGACCAACAAGCAGAGGCCCTCTGTGAGCCGCGGGCTCCGAGCTGACCACGAGCAGTCCACAGGCCCCTTGCGGGCTGTGGACTCAGTGGAACCGGGACCTGGAACTGAGAACTACAGGCACCTTGGTGGATCCAGCAAATAGGCGTGGCATGCCACATCCACGCAGACAGGGAACCCCCACCAGGTACAGCGACCAGACTGTGGGACGATCAGTGTAAACTCCAGTGGGACATTTCCAGGGCACCACTTGCAGGGACTGGGTAAAAGACTGCACTTCAGAGATTGAACCAGGACGGCAGCAAATGCAACTTCTTGACAGAAAATAGAGGTGTGGAGCTGTGCAGACCCCAGGAAACAAGGAAGCGGGCGCCGTACGATGCGAGCTGGTGGCGGGATCCGTGAACCGTGAGAGTCGCGAGCCTGCAGGAGCCACGAGCTGGCACGTGCCATTTTGCATGCCAGCCCCTCCCATACAACATCCTGCCCACCAGCTATTCAGACCTCCATTGACTTAGAGCGCCCCCAGCGATCAGAAGAGGAATAAACAACAACAGAAATACCAGCAACAGGGAGATATACCCCTAACTCCCCCCCCGCAAAGATTGGACAAGAAAATTTGCAAGAGCAGCAAAGATATAAATCCAAGAACAGGGGAGCCATGCAAAGGAAAAATAACAAAGAAACAATGAGCTACCACAACCCCTCAATTACAGATCTCACCAACCCAGAATGGCAGAGATTACCATAAGAACAATTCAGATCTTTAATACTAGAAACAATACAGGATTTTCAGAAAGAATGTAAGCAGAGATTTAAAGAAATAAAGGAACAAATAAACAAAGAATTCGATTACCTGAAAAGGAACAAAAGAGAAGCATTGAAGGAAGTGAAAGATGAAAAAACTGAAATGAAGGCATCAGTACAAACTATAAACAGCAGATTAGATCACATGGAAAATAGACTATCACTCTTAGAAGATGATCATTCCAAAAACGAATCTATAGTACAGAATTTAGAAAAAAAAATACATCAGTAGGAATTTGACATCGAAGAGATCTGGGCCAATTTTAAAAGAGCTAACCTAAGAATAATAGGCAATAGAAGAGGGATTAGAAGTTGAAACTTATGGAATAAACAATCTCTTCCAAGAAGTAATATCACAGAATTTTCCAATCATAGAAAGAGAAGTCGACACATAGGTACAGGAAACATACAGAACTCCCTCAAGACAAGACCAAAGAAGAGGCTCACCATGCCACATAATAATCAAGCTGACCAATGTAGAAGCTAAGGAAAGAATTTTAAAGGCAGCAAAAGTAAAAGGCCAAGTGACATTTAGAGGCAAGCCAATTAGAATCACTTCAGACCTCCCAAATCAAGTCATGAAAGCCAGGAGAGGCTGGAGTAACATATTCCAAACTCTGAAAGAAAATAACTTGCAGCCAAGATTCTCATACCCAGCAAAACTCTCTCTCAAAATTGACGGTGATATAAAACCTTCCATGACAAACAGAAACTGAAAGAATTTATGTCTACCAAACCAGCATTAGAGAAACTACTTAAAGAGATTAACTACAAATGAGAACTAATGAGTAAACGTCAGAACCAGAGAAACAATAATTTCCATGAAGCAAACAACTAAGCAAAGAAGAATAAACTCCACTGAAAACAGAAGTCAAAACTCAAAATGTTAGGAATTAAAAATCATCTCTCAATAATCACACTGAATATAAATGGTCTCAATTCCCCAATAAAAAGGCACAAGGTAGGAAAATGGATCAAAACCCAGAATCCATCTATATGCTGCCTACAAGAAACACAACTTACAAGCAAAGATTCCCAGAAGCTAAAGGTGAAGGAATGGAGTAAGGTAATCCATGCCAATGGAACCCAAAGATAAGCAGGATTAGCAACCGTGATATCAGATAAATTAGACTTCAAGCCTAAGCTTATCAGAAGAGACAAAGCAGGTCATTTTTACTAGTAAAAGGAACAATCCAGCAAGAGGAAATAACAATTATTAACATCTATGCCCCAAATGCAGGTGCAGCCACCTTCATACAACAAACTCTGTATGAAACAAAGATACACATAGACCCCAAAACACTAATACTAGGAATCTTCAATACTCCTCTTATATCTCTAGACCATTGTTATAAACAAAAGATCAGTAGAGACGCCTCAGACCTAAAGAACACCATAAACCAAATGGACCTATTAGACACATATAGACTCTTTGACCAAACTGCAGCTGAATTCACATTTATCTCAGCTGCACATGGAACCTTCTCCAAAATAGACCACATTCTGGGCCACAAAGCGAGCATTGGCAAATTCAAAAAATGCAACATAATTCCCTGCATCCTCTCTGACCACAATGGAGTGAAACTAGAAATAAACTCCAAGAAGATCCAAAGTAACCATGGAAACACATGGAGACTGAACACCACATTGCTGAATGAAGATTGGGTCACAGAAGAAGTAAAGGGAGAAATTAAAAAATTCCTAGAAACCAATGAAAACAGAGACACAACATATCAAAACCTCTGGGACACACTAAAGGCAGTGCTAAGAGGCAAATTTATAGCACTGAGTGCCCACATAAGAAGAACAGAAAATCACCAAATAAATAACCTAATGACACAGCTCAAAGCCCTTGAAAAACAAGAACAGTCTAACCCCAAAGCCAGGAGAAGACAGGAAATCATGAAAATCAGAGTAGAAATTAATGAAATAGAGAATAAAAAAACAATACAGCCAATCAATAAAACCAAAAACTGGTTTCTTGAAAAAATAAACAATATCAATAAACCATTGGCCAACCTAACCAAAAGAAAGAGAGAATCAACCCAAATTACCAAAATAAGAGATGAAAAAGGTGACATTACCACTGACAGTATGGAAATACAGAGGATAGTCAGAAACTATTTTGAAAAACTATACTCCAACAAAATGGAAAATCTGGAAGAAATTGTCACATTTCTAGACACATATAACCTTCCTCAATTGAGTCAAGATGATATCAAAAACTTAAATCAACCAATAACAATCAAAGAGATAGAAATAGCAATAAAGAGTTTACCATCAAACAAAAGCCCTGGGCCAGATGGTTTTCCAAGTGAATTTTATAAAACATTTATAGAAGAGCTAATCCCAATACTCCTCAAACTATTCCGTGAAATTGAAAGAAACGGGACCCTCCCAAACACATTCTATGAAGCCAACATCACTTTAATACCAAAGCCAAATAAAGACAGTTCAAGAAAAGAAAACTACAGGAAAACTGCAGGTTCAAAGCCAGCCTCAGCAACTTAACAAGGCCCTCAGCAACTTAGAAAAACCCTGTTTCAAAATAAAAAGTAAAACAGGGCTGGGGGTGTAGCTCAAAGGTAGAATGTCCCGGAACTTAATTCTCAGTACCAAAAAAAAAAAATCAAATATATGTGGCTGTCTCAATAAACTTTATTTATATACACTGAATTTTTAACTTAATATAATTTTCACATGTGATGAAATAGTCTCCTTTTTATTTTTTTTATTATTTTGGAACTGGGGATTGAACCCAGGGGCATTCTACCTCCGAGCTATATCCCCGGTCCTATTTTTTTGTTTTGTTTTGGTTTTTTTTTTAATAATTTATTTATTTATTTTTTAGCATGGATTTTTATACATTTCTTGGGTACAACAGGGTTAATCACACATTTTTGTTGAGTACAAGCTAGTACAGGTAAAGACATCCATGCACATATTTCTCATTAACACTTCCCCAATTCCCACACACCCTCCCCCTATCTCCAGGTCAGTTTAGTGATTGACTTTGATGTGATTTTGTAAGTACATCATGCTTATTAGGGTGTTCCCCCTCCTCCCATTACCTCCCATTAAGTCAAATTTTTTGTTCACCTAAGAATTCTCCTTCACCTGGAGTCCCTATTATGTCCCATTTTCTCCTTAGCTTCCACATATTAGGGAGAGCATTTGATTTTTAATTTTGTGACTGACTAATCTCACTTAACATAATGTTTTCCAATTCCCTCCATTTCCTTGCAAATAACATGATTTTGTTCTTCTTTATTGCTGAGTAAAATTCCATTGTGTACATATCCCATAGTTTTTTAATCCATTCATCTGTTGTTGGACATCTTGGCTGGTTCCATAGTTTGGCTATTTTCCTGTTTCAGCCTCCCAAATCCTGGAATTACAGGCATGTACCACCACACCTGGCTTCATTTGATTGTATGTACTGCAATGGCAAAGTTAAGTGGCTGTGACAGCCAGCATGGCTGCAAAACTTGAAATATTTACTATCTGGTCCTTTGCAGAAAATGTTTGCTGAATTTTGTCCCAGAGCATAGTAGAGAAAAAAAAAAGAAAGAAAAGAAAGCTATAGGCCTATATCACTGATGAACTTAGATGCAAAGCTGCTAAACAAGATATTACCAATGTGCATTCAAAATAACATCAAGAAAATTATACACCACGACCAAGTCGGGTTCATCCCAGGGATGCAAGGCTGGTTCAACATATGAAAAACAATCCGTGTCATTCACCACATAAACAAAGTTAAAGAAAAAATCCACATGATCATCTCAATTGATGCTGCAAAAGCATTTGACAAGATCCAACACCCATTCATGCTAAAAGTACCTCAGAGAATTGGAATAGATGGAACATACCTCAACATCATAAAGGCAATATACAGTAGGCCCACAGCCAATATCATATTAAATGGAGAGAAACTTCAAGAGTTCCCACTAAAAACAGGAACAAGACAAGGATGTCCATTATCACCTCTTCTGTTCAATATAGTACTTGAGACTCTAGCCAGAGCAATAAGGCAAGAGAAGGAAATCAAAGGGGTAAAAATAGGGAGGGAAGAACTAAAACTATCCCTCCTTGAAGATGACATGATATTAAACTTAGAAGACCCAACAAATTCAACCAAAAAACTTATAGAACTGATCAAGAAATTCAGCAAAGTGTCTGGATACAAAATCAATCTTAAAAAATCAGAAGCTTTTCTGTATGCCAACTATAAATCCACTGAAAAAGAAATCTAGAAAACAATTACACTCACAATAGCACCCCGAAAAATAAAATACTTAGGGATAAACCTAACCAAAGAGGTAAAAGACCTCTATAAGGAAAACTATAAAAAGTTGAAGAAAGAAACCGATGAAGACCTTAGAAGATGGAAGGACATACCATGCTCTTGGATAGGCAGAATAAATATCAAAATGGCCATCCTCCCAAAACTGATTTACAGATTCAATGCCATTCCCATTAAATTACCAAGTGTACTCCTCACAGACATAGAGAAATCAGTCCTTAAATTCATTTGGAAAAACAAAAAGCCCAGGATAGCCTAAGTAGTTCTTAACAACAAGAACCATGCAGGAGGTATCACAATACCTGTCTTCAAACTTTACTACAAAGCCACAGTAATAAAAACAAGATGATATTGGCACAAAAACAGACACATAGACCAATGGAGCAGAATAGAAGACTCAGAAACAGACCCACAGGTCTACAGTCAACTGATTTTTGACAAAGGAGCCAAAAACATACACTGGAAAAAAGATAGCCTCTTTAACAAATGGTGCTGGCAAAACTGGTTAACCATATGCAGGAAAATGGAAATAAACCCCACTTTGTCACCCTGCACAAAAGTCAACTCAAGGTGGATCAAAGACCTGGAAGTTAGGTCGGAGACCTGCAGCTACTTGAAGAGGGCATAGGACCAACACTTCAACACATAGGCACAGGTAAAAACTTTCCCAACAAGACCTCCAAAGCACAAGCAACTCAAAGGAAGAGCAATACATGGGATTGCATTAAACTGAGGAGCTTCTGTGCAGCAAAGGAGACTGTCAAGAACCCCAACAGAGAGCCTACAGAGTGGGAGAAGATTTTTTCCAGTTACTCTTCGGATAGAGGTCTCATATCTAGTATATACAAAAAACTCAAGTAAATCACAACCAAGAAAACAAATAACCCAATTAAAAAATGGGCAAAGGATCTAAATAGGCACTTCACAGAAGTAGAAATACAAATGGCCAATAAATGTATGAGGAAATGTTCCACAAAATTAGTAATCAGAGAGATGCAAATCAAAACCACCTTGAGATTTCACCTAACCCCAATCAGAATGGCAATCATCAAAAACACGAGCAACAACAACTGCTGGTGAAAATGTGGAGAAGTGGGAACTCTAATACATTGTTGGTGGGACTGCAAACTTGTGCAACCACTTTGGAAAACAGTATGGAGGATCCTCAGACGAATGGAAATGATCCTACCATATGATCCAGCAATACCTTTACTGGGTATCTACCCAAAAGAAAGGAAACCAAACTATCAGACCAACGCATGTGTATCTATGTTTATAGCTGCACAATTCACAATAGCCAAACTATGGAAGCAGCCGAGATGTCCATCAACAGAAAAATGGATTCCAAAACTATGGGATATGTACACAATGGAATTTTACTCAGCCATAAAGAAGAACAAAATCATGTTATTTGCAGGGAAATGGATGCAACTGGAAAACATTATGTCAAGTGAGATTAGCCAGTCACAAAGAGTAAGGAAGCATATGTTCTCCCTAATATGCGGATGCTAGTGAGAAGGTGGGGCATAAGAGGGTCTTCAGATGGAAAAGGAGAGACCCTTGATAAACAAAGAAGTTGATTTAACAGAAAGGGATTGACGGGGGGGATGGGGACACCCTAATGTACATCAAGGTTACTCAATAAATTGATCCTGAGAGGGAGGGAGGGCGAGGGAGTGGGGTGGGAGTTGGGGGAGGGGGTCAAATGAGAAAAGTGAGCACATATGTCATTTTCAATTTGTACCTAACCAAGATGTCTGCTTACAATGTACGAATAATAAAAAAAAATAATTAAAAAAAACGAATGAAAATGAAGAACCCAGATCCTATAATTCCCAAACTAGCATTCTTTCCAACTTCTGCTCCATTGAAATCAGTGACCAATGACAAGATGCTGATAAGACCAATAGGATAAGATTGATTTCCATATAGCCATGTGCTTGTGAAAAATACTGAAGTATCTCTTGTATTTCAGTATCAGGGGGCCAGGTAATAAAAAAACAATGACTTAGCCGGGCATGGTGGCGCACGCTTGTAATCCCAGCATTCGGGAGGCTGAGACCGGAGGATCCGGGTTCGCCGCCAGCCTCAGCTACCTAGTGAGGCACTCCACAACTTAGTGAGACCCGGTTTCAAAATAAAGAATAAAAAAAAAATAGGGCTGGGGATATAGCTCAGAGGTAGAACGCCCCTGAGTTCAATCCCCAGTACCGCAAAAAAACAATGACTTATCAAAAGAAGAATCTCTGCATTCATACCTTACTGAGCATAGGTCAGTGACATTATCTTCATCATGGCCCAACCTCTACCCACCTAACAGTTATACCAAAAGGAATGTCTTAGTAAAATGAGCTCAAGGAGGCTCAAAGTGAGATGCAACTTCATCCTCAGAATGGTTGTCTTTGTTGTAGCAGATTAAACGAAGATTCCTCCAGAGAAAATGCTTATCACAAGTCAGATCTCTTGCAAGAAGGCAGATTATTTTGGGGAGAATCACTGCCATAGTTTGTTTACGTGTGTGTGTATGAGTGTGAATGAGTGTCGTGTGTGTGTGTGTGTGTGTGTGTGTGTGTCTGTCTGTCTGTCTGTCTGTCTGTGTATATTACTGGGGGTCAAGCCAAAGGTCATTCTTCCACTGAGTTACACCTTATCTCTGGCTATCACTAGGTTGCTGAGAGTCTCAGTAAGTTTCTGAGGCTGGTCTCACACCTGGAATCCTCTTGTCTCAGTCTCCCAGGTATTGTGATTACAGGCATACTTCACTAAACCCTGCTTGCCATAGGTTTGAAGGCAAGAACTGGATGCACTGAAATCCATCATTATGTAGCATTTAGAAACCCCTCACCATGAACCACTTACTGTTGTAAGTCTACACACACACACACACACACACACACACACACACACACATTATTTCATTCTCTTTATTTTTATATGAAGCTGGCTCCATTATTACTCCAATTATATAATTAAGGTAATGGAATCCAAAAGTATCTAAATAACCTTCTCAAAGTCATATAGTGATGAGAAAAACACCAGGCAACGGCTTCAGATTTCACATTCCCAACCATCATACTAGATCTCAAACCTTCTGCTACAGCTATAGCACATTTGAAGGGAGATTCCAATAAATTCCAAAATGCACAATGTTCATTTAAATATATTCTGAAATATATCCCCTTTCGTCAAGTTTTCAGTTTTTCTATGGATCAGTTAACTGGCTGTTGCTTACAGAACCAGCTTTTGGTAGAATGAAAAACCAAGTAATGAAAGTTTACAAAGACTTCAGTTTGATTTCTGGCTCTGCCACTTTCTGATTGGAATCTTGGGCAAGTTACTTAATGATCTCAGACTTAATTCTTCAGCAACAAAACCAACATAATTTTGTTGACTTTGAATTGTTCTGTGCCTATAAATCAGATTCCTAGTATTATTCATCCTTAAAGAAGTGATTGGAGAAGTTCAACGAAGATACTATTTACAAGGTGTGAGCACAGTTCAGGGACCAACAAGACTTCCTAGCAACAGTGAGACGCCATTATCATTCCCTGGTCTGAAAGACCAAAGAGAAGGAGTTACGGGTACCCAAATAAAGTATTTGTTAACTGTGGGTAAGCAAGGGCTGCCTGAGATGAGTTGATACCATCAGATTTTGATGACCATGTGGGAGAAATTCAAGAGAGTAAATTGCCTTCCCTTTATCTCCATCCTTGCTTCAGTTGTCTGCCTCTTGTTCATGAACCCAACAAAGGCCACAGGGCAAGTGATACAAGTTGTCACTATCCACACCGCTGGGCCTCCTCTGGTATCAGGTTTAAGAGAGGTGAAGAGTAGATCCATGTGCAGACTCATAAGGAGATGGAAGATACTGTGAAAATGCATGACATGCAACAGAGCCCTATTGGTTGCTAATTTATTTTTTCCTCTGGTGGTCATCTGTTGTTTCCACCAGCTCAGAATTAATTCCCCTTTTTTTCAGTCTCATCCATTTTCATGGTATTATACACTCAACCAGAATAATAAGAGAGTGGTTGTAAAAATATATCAGTTCTTGATATATTTTTTCATTTTATTTCATTTTAAGGAGAGATTCTGAAGCATTCTAGTTAAAGGAATGAAATTGCCTGAATTCTGAATAGCAGTTCTTTCAATTAATATCTATGACCTTGGGTGTATTCTTAGTACTTTGCAGGGTCTCAGTTCCCATTTCTGTATTCAGGGAGCTTAATTCTAATAATGACTTAATAGAGCGATTTTGAATATCAAATAGTCTGATGTGCATTAAGTATTTAGCATAGTGTCTAAAAAAAAAAAACAAATGAACTTGTGTCCCAGGTTTATATATTAGTATTCTATGTGGTTTTATTTTTATCAATAATCAGGGCATCCACTAACAATCTGAAGCTCAGGCTTAGGCAGTCTGACTTTTCCTCCTAAGGAGTTTAATGCTTCCCTGAATGACACAAATATAAAGTCTGCTTGCTGAAGCCACTCTGATATCAAGGCCCTGAATAAATTGCCAATTATTTCTCACTCTTCAATTCCTGAAATTGCCCTGGCTTTGTATTTCCATACTTGTTAATTATCTCTATAAATTTAAGCAATTTATTATTTTTAGTTTTAGTTTTTGCAGTACTGGGGATTGAACCTAGGGGCATTTTACCTCCAAACTATACCCCCAGTCCTGTTTTTATTCTTTATTTTGAAACAGGGTCTCACTAACTTGTGGAGGACTTCACTAAGTAGCTGAGGCTGGCCACAAACACGGATCCTCCAGTCTAAGCCTCCAAAGTACTAGTACTACACGTGAGCACCACCACACCTGGCTTATTTTTAATTTTTATTGAAATACATTTCTCACAGGAAAAAATCTGCCCATTAAAGGCATAAAATTAAATGGTTTACAGTATATTTATGAGTTGTACAACCATTACCACAATCTCATTTTAAAGTACAACTCCCTAGTAGTTATTCATTATTCCCCTAAACGCCTTCTCCCCAGCACCTGACAACCACTAATCTATATTCTTTCTCTATGTATTTTTAACAAGTGTGCCAAGAAAATTAAATGTGCAGACAGTAGTATTTTCTACTTATGATGCTAAGACAACTGTGGATGTCCAATGCAAAAATAATGAAGTTGGATCTCTAACTCACATGCCATACAAAAGTCAATTCAAATGGATTGAAGACCTAAAAAGGAGGTAAGACTATAAAACACTTAGAAGGAATATAGGCAAGAATTTCCTACCTTTGATTTTGGAGTCACCCACTATTTTTCTATGATTTCCTTTTGGAGTTTAAGTTTTTATAAAACTGTTGTGTTATGCCATTGTTTTCTTGCTTATAATTGCACATAATTGATAGTCATCCACCCCAACTCTCTTGATGTTAGAAGATCACATCACTGATAAGAATAATGGATTGTTTTCCTCTTCAAACTTCTCTCCCTCCCATATTACCACAGCAGCCACACAAAGATGAACATATGGCATGAGTGAATTAGATCCTGCTCTCTCCACTTAAAACTGATTGATTCAGAGAACACCATTATGTGTATCTTCACCTGCTAAGTGATAATCCACTATGTTCTTGTGTAAAAGACAGAATTGTCAAGACAGAATTGTCAAGAATAATCATCCAAGATTTTATACTTTGACTCAAGTCCTTTCCTAAAACATTCAACAGCTGTCAACATCTAGTGCGTTGGGTTCCCTGGGCAAGGGTACACGGGAT
>PVLC010015695.1:0-36843 GCA_004027655.1 Graphiurus murinus
GGATCCGGGTTCGCGGCCAGCCTCAGCTACCTAGTGAGGCACTCCGCAATTTAGTGAGACTCGGTTTCAAAATAAAGAATAAAAAATAGGGCTGGGGGTGTAGCTCGGAGGTAGAATGCCCCTGAGTTCAATCCCCAGTACCGCAAAAAAAAAAAAAAAAAAAAAAAAAAAAAAAAAAAAAAAAAAAAAAAAAAAAAAAAAAAAAAAAAAAAAAAAAAAAAAAAAAAAAAAAACACCTCAGATCATTTAACAATTGGTCACATATATACATCAAGGACATCATCAACCTGTCTTTTCAAGATTATAATTGAGAGACTCTTGAATTCCTGCATAGCAAGGTAATCCAAATAAGTGTTTGCTAGACTATGGAACATAAGAGCTACTTTTCCTATCTCTGGATTGTAGCAAAGCATGTGACTACTCAGACAGGATAAAAATGAGTATTAGTTTTCTAACTATCCCTTTATGTCTACATATTCCAAAAATGGGGTAATGTTTCTTCAGAGGGTAACTAAAGTGTTCTTTTTTTTTCTAAAGTGTTCAATTCAATTAGATTTCTCAATTCAGTCGTTGGCATTGATCTATCTGTTTATGTTCATAGTTCATAGACTTCTTTTATTTGGACATGAGAAGCTGACAAATCCCAGTATGGATGAGCATGTAATGATTTAAATAACTTTAACTGGGCATGATGACATTGACCTGTAATCCTAGTACTTGGGAAGCTGACACAGGAGGATCACAGGTTTGAGACCAGCCTTAGCAATTTAATGAGACTCCTGGCAACCTAGGGAAACTGTTTCCAAACAAAAGATAAAAAGTGCTGGGGGTGTAGCTTGGAGGTAGAATGCCTCTGGGTTCAATCCCTGGCAGAACAAAACTAAATAAATAACAACTCTGTCTAAACTAACATAAGTAACTCTGTCCAAGACCACATAACTAGTAAATGGAAGAGTTACAGTCTGATTCTTTAAACTAGTTATGTCTAATCTTATTCATTTCTTTTCACTTGGTCAAACATTTTAGTAAAAATTTCCAGAATTTCCTCAGATGGAATGCTTTAGGTGTAAGCTTATCTCATGATATTGATACAAATTACAGATTTTCTGGAAGAATCTTGAGTTACATTTGGTCTGTGTGTTTTGTATTGCTTTGCTTTAAGATGTGTTCCACAGATCTTTAAAAATTTCATGGAAAATAATGGGAGGGGACATAGGAGTTAAGAAGGGTAAAAATGCTCTTTATTAATGGCAAAGATTAAGTGAATTTACGATTTTCAATGCAGCTACCTCTGACTGTGCTTTAAAAACTGTCACAATGTTTTCCCATTACTTCTGATAAAATCTCTGCAAGAAATTAAGCACTTTACTGTCACTATCAAGAATATATATCATACCACCTATATATTTCAGTCTTTGTGAGTATTAAATGAGGCAAGTATGTAAATCACAGTAGTTGGCAACATAATAAACAATAAATATTGGCTATGGTTGCTTTTATTATTCAAGTTTAGAAACTTAGGTCACATGACAAAGGAAAAAAAGCTGTTTTGTGAATGACCACATCCTGTCTTTGTCAGCTAAAGATATTTAAAAGGTAAGTAATTTGTCAATTAGGCTAGGGAATTTATATCCTAAGATTTTATGTGATGGCACTTTAAATCAGCATAACATACACCAGAAAAAAACTTAAGTTTTCCTGTGAAACTTCATTGCATTTCCCCCACACGTTATTGTTTTGACTCTCCTTTTGCCAAAAGAGATCCGCCCTTCCTGCCCTATTATCAGACTTCATTTTTCTTCCGGACTCCCACCCTTAAGCATGTTTCCACTCACTAAACCAAATTCTGATTGGATCCTTAATCTAACTATTGTGACAAAAGAAATGCAGCTGCCAAGGTTGGTTGACTCTTTCCATAGCTATTCCCTCCCTGACATCAGGAATGAGCAACAATAAATATCATTTCCTCAGTCACACCCACTGCTGAGAAAAGGAAAATTTGCCAAAAAACTGAAGTCATGCCCAGGATTTCTGGGACCTTAATATTGCTATAAATAACAGATCAGAGCAGCTTTAAAAGGAAGTACCAGCCAGGCATGGTGACGCACAACTGTAATCTCAGTACTCGGGAGTTGAGACAGGAGGATCTCAAATTGGAAGGACAGCCTCAGAAATTTAGAGAGATCCTGTTTCCAAATAAAAAATAAAATAAAATAGGGCTAAGGGAGTTAGCTTGGAGGTAGAATGCCCCTGGGTTCAATCCTCAGCAAAACACACATACACACACACACACACACACACACACACACACACACACACACGAAGTACTCTTTATTTCCTTCTACAAGCTACAGCCTACTGTCTAAGTGTGGCAAAAGAGAGAAAAAAAACAGGTCTAAGAGATGAGACATGCTGATAAAAGCTTGGACTTGAGTAGCCAGCATTTTTTTTTTTTTTTTTTTTTTTTTTTTTTTTTTTTTTTTTTTTTTTTTTTTTTTTTTTTTTTGCGGTACTGGGGATTGAACTCAGGGGCATTCTACCTCCGAGCTACACCCCCAGCCCTATTTTTTATTCTTTATTTTGAAACCGAGTCTCACTAAGTTGCGTAGTGCCTCACTAGGTAGCTGAGGCTGGCCGCGAACCCGGATCCTCTGGTCTCAGCCTCCCGAATGCTGGGATTACAAGCGTGCGCCACCACGCCCGGCTAGTAGCCAGCATTTAATAGTTCTGGAAAGATACTAATCATCAAATAAACATTGAATGAATGACCACAGCAAAGGAGAGAAGTGAACTTATTAGGGAGATATTTAGTAGGCAAATTTGACAAGAATTAATGTTGGATTCGATTTTGAATGTAGAGCACAAAGATATTTCTCAATTGTCTAGCTTGTAAAACTGAGTGGATGGTATCTTGGGCTGCCATAACAAAACAACACACACTAGGTGGCTTAGATGACAGAAATTTATTTCTCACAGTCCTGAAGGACGAAAGTCCAAGATCATAGGGCCAAAATGGTCAGGCTCTCATGAGGGCTCTTCTCCTGGCTTATAAAAACGGCCACTTTCTCTGTGTCCTCACATATTGGACAGCAAGCTCTCTGGTGTCTCTTCTTATAAGGACACTAATCCCATCACTAGGGCCTCACTTACAGGACCTCATTTAATTACCTCCCAAAGGCCCCATCTCCAAATACTATTACATTATAGATTAGACCTTCAAACATATGGATTTGGAGACAGGACATAATTCAGTCCATAGCAGATAGTAGTGCCATTCAATGAATTTTGAGCCCTAAAGAAAGACTAGGGTTGTGTATGGAATAAAAAAAAAGGGGTCGAAATTTAGTTTGGGATATGTTGAATTTGAAGCACCTCGAAAACCTAGATCTCTCATGAAGATGCTACATCAGCTTTAGCCCCCTCAAGAAATGGCTGCCTTTTCTTCCTTATTCCTCTTACCTGAGCCTGGAGTTGGGATATGGTTTAGTCAGTTTTTCTGTCTTTGTGACCAAAATACCTGACAAAAACAACATAGAGTAGGAACGGCTCACAGTTTTAGAGGTTCAGTCCATAGTTGGCTAGTACCAAGGTAGAAACCACAGCAGCAAGGTGTGGTGGAGGAACACTGCTCTCACATCATGGCAGCCAGAGAAGAGAGACAGAAGCAGCCAGAATCATATATACTCCAGAAGGCCACAACCTCAGACCCACCCTTGCATCTATGCCCCACTTCTGACCCTGGTTGCATTGGGGACATACTTTCAACACATGGACTTTTGCGGGGATGTTCCAAATCCAAGGCATAATTGGGTAGGTGTCCTTTAGGTATCCTTTTCCTTGCTTGTTCCAGATTATTCTACCCCCTATTCCCATCCAGAGAAATATCTAAGTTGAGTCTTATAACATCAAACTAACTACCCACTATCCTTCATTACTGTAGATTTCTACATCCCAGGTCACTGTCTGTCATCTATCCATCCATCCATCCATCCATCCATCCATTTATTTGTGTGGTACTGGGGATTGAACCCCAGAGTATTGTGACTCTGAGCTACACCCCCCAGCCTTATTTTATTTTTTATTTTGAATCCAGGTCCTGCTAAGTGGTGGAGGGCTTTGTTAAATTGCCAAGACTGGCCTTGAACCTGTGACCCTCCTGTCTCAGCCTCCTAAGCACTGGGATGACAGGTGTGCACCACCACACCCAGCTTGTCTCTTATTTCTTAAGGATAAATTTCACTCTTTCTGGTACCACTATCATAATTCTTGGTGATTTTAACATCTACCTAGATGACTCAATACTCTGACATCTCAGAACCTTGACTTTCTTGTCTCCAGGTATCTTATTTTCCATAATCTCCCAGGCATCCCCTTCCCATGACCATACCTTTTTTTAATCTTTGTCATCACATTGTCAACAACCTCTTCATAATATTATTTATTTAGTTTTTTATTATTTTTAAGTTTTTCTATTTTAATATATTTTATCGAAGTATAATTTACATAAAACAAAATGCTCCTGTTTTTTTTTGCAAGCACCAGAATCAATGGAGGCTTTTATTTGTTTAATTTACTGTTTTACATTCCAAGAAAAAGAATACTAGGATTTTCCCTCCTGTGTGTTTTCGTCTTGCTTCTTGGTGGTCCATGATGACAGCTGAGGTTGTCAATACAATGAAACCAAACTGACAGGATAGCAGCAGATTATTCCAACATTTTTCTAGATCTTTGAGCTGCACATCAAATCTGGGGCTGATCACTCCACACTTGTTTAACCTGCCTGTGAGGTTCACAACAATTTTCCCAGCTCTGTGGACATTGAGGATTTCAAATTCACCAATGTAACCATGCTTCATGATCACAGTTAGAAATTGGACAATGACTTTGGAGCATGGCCTAATAAGGACCTGGCATTTGCCTCTCTTCTCGGCATTGTTGATGCTTTTGATAGCATCAGCCAGGACATTCATGTGCACCATTGTGGTGGCACAGAAAGATGGTAAAAAGAGGACAGAAGGGCAAAATGCACCCATTTTAAGTGTATAGTTCAGTGACTTTTGACAAACGTATATATACATGTAGCCACTACTTGCTTTTGCTATTTTGTCGTCTCTAGCTTCCACATATGAGAGAAAACATTCAACCCTTGACTTTCTGAGACTGGCTGATCTCACTTAGCATAATATTCTCTAGTTCTATCCATTATCCATTTTCTTGCAAATGATATAATTTAGTTCTTCTTTATGGCTGAATAAAATTCCATTGTGTGTACATACCACATTTTCTTTACCCATTCATATGCTGACGGAAACCTAGATTGGTTCTGTAATTTGGCTATTGTGAACTGTGCTACTATAAACACGTGCATGCATATATCACTATAGTATTCTTTAGAATGGCAAACATCAAAAATATAAACAATAAGCTAGGTGTGGTGGTGCATGCTTGTCATTCCAATACTTTGTAGGCTGAGACAGGAGCATCACAGGTTGGAGAAAAGCTTCAGCAACTCAGCAAGACCCTTAGCAACTTAGTGAAACCCTGTTTGAAAAAAAATAAAAATAAAAAGGCCTGGCGGTATAACTTGGAGGTAGAATGCCCTTGGTTTCAATCCCTAGTACAAAACCAAACAAACAATAATAAATGCTGGTGAGGCTGTGAGGAAATAGGAACTATTATACACTTGTTGATGGGAAACTAGTGCAACCACTGTGGAGATCAGCATGGAGGTTCCTCTTTTGAGGATGGAACCACTACATTACCCAGCCATACCACTTCTCAATATATTACCCCCCATTTTTAAAGTTAGGTAGTTTGTTATTGAGTTTTAAGAGCTTTTATTCATATTTTTATATATTTTGGTCACAATGCAGTTTTCATTTTCTTAACAAGTCTTTTGAAAAGCAGATTTGGGATTTGATGTATTATTTAATTTTTCTCTTCTCTCCTTCACTCTCTGAATCCCAGTCACAATGACATTGTTCAGTTCCTTGTACATGCCATGTGTGAGCCTACTGCAAGGCCTTTGCACATGCTATTTCCTCTGTTTAGAATTCTTTCTCCATGCCATTCATTTAGTTAATTCTTAATCCTCCTTTGAACTTAGTTTAAATGCCACTTCTTCAGGAAAAGGCCTTCCTTAATACATCTTACATAGATTTCTCTGAGTTTCTCTGTTACATACTCATGAAATATATTTCCTTCTAATAATTTATCTCTGTTCAAAATTGAGTTAATTTGGGGGGAAATATTTTTATTTTAATATCTAGCATATATGTGTATATATACACACATACACACAGTCTAATATATGTTACACATCATTATTTGTTCAGTGACTATATTGAATAAATGAATGAATAAAAAATAAAGGATCCATAGATTAACTCAATATATATGAAATTGCAAGGCATAAAATTGTATTGCTATTTTCAATCAGTAGGAGAAAATTAAGTTTTTTAATGAATGGCATAAAACAACTATTAAGTATTCATTAAAAAAATTAAGCCAGGCATGGTGGCACACATCTGTAAGTCTAATACATGGGAGGCTAAGACAGGAGGATCACAGGTTCAAGACAAGCCTCAGCAAATTAGTTAGATTCTGTTTCCAAATAAAAATTAAAAAGGGCTTGGGGTGTAGCTTGGTAGTAAAATGTCTCTGGTTCAATCCTCAGTATCACAAGAAAAGTTAAAAATATTAAAAGGAATCTCAATATATCTTGTACACAAAATGAATTACAAATAGGTGTAACAAATGTGAAAATGAAACTATAAAGATACCAGAATAAAACATGATAAAAGATATTTATAGTAAAATAAAATAAGGAAATACGTTTTTGTAATCTTTTTTTTTTTGCAGTACTGAGGATTGAACCGAGGGACATTCTACCTCCAAGCTATACCCCTAGTCCTATTTTCTATTCCTTATTTTGAAACAGGGTCTCACTAAGTTTCGGAGGGCCTCACTAAGTAACTGAGGCTGGCCGCCAACCCAGATCTTCCAGTCTCAGCCTCCCAAGTACTGGAATTACAAGCATGCACCACCACGCCCTGCAGTTTTTGTAATCTTAATGTATATAATCAGATAAGAAATACCAGACTACATAGAGAAAAATAATGATATATTTTATGTAATTAAAATTTTAAATAGCATTTAAAAATTGCATATCACATGTATCACAAAGAGTTAATCTCTTTAATATACAAATAACTTTTCCAAATCAATTAGGAAAAATCATACCCTTATAAAAAATGGAATACTGTCATGAACAATTCACAAAATAAAGAAATCAAATAGTCAATGGACATGTGGGAAGATATTTTTCAGGAATAATATTTTGCAGAAGTTATCAAAATAGAAAATGTGCATATTTTTTACTCAGCATTCTCATTTAAAAATTAACCCTAAAATATAATATCAGAAATTGAACAAGTTATATCTCAAGAAATATTTGTTGCTGAAGTATGTAGGATACTAAAATTTTTGGCATATCCTAAATGTCTATCAACAGGAAAATACTTGTATAAATTTTAGTAATATATAAAGTTTATCAGTATTCTGTACTTGTCACACTTGTTATTTTATATATAATGAGATTGGTTCATTATCTATCTCTTGTAGCTCATAAAGGGTAAATGGAGATTAAGGACTTCCAACTTTGTCTCCAGTAACTAGTGCATTTCCTAGTGGCCACTCAATACATACTTGTTGAACAAATGAATGAACTGAGGCCTTTCTATCTTAATAGGCTGGAAGTGATGGGGAGAGTATTGGAAACTGTCCCTTTTGCCAACGCCTTTTCATGATCCTCTGGCTTAAAGGAGTTAAATTTAACGTTACTACTGTTGACATGACCAGGTAAGAGAAATGAGGGCATGTTAAATTCTGGGAATTGAAATTGGTAGACATTAATATAATGTTGATGTTTGTATAATGTGTACTTTATCTAGAGACCTAACTGTGCTTATTTTCAATAATCATAGAAAGCCTGAAGAGCTAAAGGACTTAGCCCCAGGTACCAATCCTCCCTTCCTGTTGTATAACAAGGAGTTGAAAACAGACTTCATTAAAATTGAGGAGTTTCTAGAGCAGACACTGGCTCCTCCAAGGTATAACATTTTATAGGATATTCTTATAATAATCTAGTTTTTTGGTTATACTTAAAATAATCTAGTTTGTTGGTCTATTTATTGTATATTGAGGAATATTAGTAATTTAAAATGCTTTATAATTGACAAATAAATGTTTTATATATATATGTATATGTAAGGCATACAGTGTGATAATTTGATATATATACATTGCGAAATAATTATCATGATCAAATTAATTAATACAAAAGTGCTATGGGGTTTCTGAGTCTACATTCAAGTAAGACACATCCATAAACCTCTCCCTCCAATCTCAAATATACGAAGATGGTAAATATATTATTTCAAGTGATTTTTTAGTGTATAGCATTCTTTAAAACAAGAAAGTAAATTCTCTGTGGTCTTGAAATAGAGAAAAAATTCACAGTGGGACAGGAGCATGTGGGTAGCATACTAACTCATGAGGACTGCTCAAGCCTGGGCCTTAACCCCACTGATGGAGTGAGGGGAGACATACCTAGGCCAGGAACTAGATCTCAAGCAGTTAGCCTGAGGCCAGAACTGCCCTGTCTATACTTGAATGACAAACATGTATGTCTGTCCACCCAGGATAGTGTTGAGAAACAAGAAACATGCTATATTTACTGTCCATTTCTGTGCAACAAATTACTACAAACTTAGTGCCTTAAAACAACACTCATAGGTTATACATTATGTTTCTAGACTTATTTATCCTACATAACTCCAACATTGAACCCTATGACCTACATCTCCCTATTTCCCCTGCCACCACCCCTGCTAATCAGTGTCTGTTCGCTGTTTCAATGTATTTGACTTTTATAGATACCACATACAAGCTAAATCATGCAGTATTTTTCTTATTGTGACAGTCTTATTGTGACTCAGCACAAAGTCCTCCAGGTCCATCCATGTATTAGTAAATACCAGGACCCTTTCTTTTTTAAGGCTGAATAACATTCCTTTGTATATATTTCTTTTATGAAAAATGTGTCATTTCTTATTTCAATTGTTATATCACAATTTCTTTATTCATTCATCTACCAATGGACACTTAAGTTGTTTCCATATCATAGCCTTTGTGAATAAGGTTACAAATAAGGTTAATTCCCAATGAATGTGGGAATGCGGAATTACGTTATATTATTTTATTTAATTATGCTAAATGAAATTTGTATTACAAAGAGATCTTAGCCATTTTTCATTTTCCCCATTCTCTTTATTTCTTCATTTGTTTTATAAGCTTCAATATTTGAACCAAATTTTTCTACTATTTATATTTTAAAATATACTGTATCATTACCATATGTTTTGCCAAATAGGCTTTTAGGAGCAAATATGGGAACTTAACCATTTTAAATATTATTGCTACGGGTAAATGAGATTTGAATTCCAGACACTAATTTCTCAGTGAATTTTTTTTTTTTTTGCGGTACTGGGGATTGAACTCAGGGGCATTCTACACCCCCAGCCCCTTTTTATTCTTTATTTTGAAACAGAGTCTCACTGAGTTGCGGAGTGCCTCACTAGGTAGCTGAGGCTGGCCGCGAACCCGGATCCTCCGGTCTCAGCCTCCCGAATGCTGGGATTACAAGCGTGCGCCACCACGCCAGGCTTCTCAGTGAATTTAAGAAACTAAAGTATTCTGAGATTGGAGGAAAATATATTCCTATTGATATATGTCTGAATACTTTCAGTTTGAAGCATAACTTCTATTGTAAAACTTCTATTCTCTATGTGGTGCAAGCTAAGACACCTGGTCTCTGTCTTACTACGTGTGAATGATAGTTCACTTGTATTTCTTTTTAAGGTATCCTCACCTGAGTCCCAAATACAAGGAATCCTTTGATGTGGGCTGTAACCTCTTCGCCAAATTTTCTGCATACATTAAGAATACACAAAAGGAGGCAAATAAGAGTAAGACCTTCCTTCCTTCCTTCCTTCCTTCCTTCCTTCCTTCCTTCCTTCCTTCCTTCCTTCCTTCCTTCCTTCTTTTTTTGATACTAGTCCTCTTCCTTTTCTCTACTGGTTGGTCTCCCTCCCTCCCCCTCTTCTTTCTTTTCTTTTTGCACTGGAGATTGAACCCAGGGGCATTCTACCTCCAAGCACTCTCCCATCCCTATTTTATTTTTAACTTTGAAATAGGGTCTCGCCAAGTGGCTGAGGCTGACCTCACTAACTTGCTGAGGCTGGTCTAGAACCTGCAACCTTCCTGTCTCAGCCTCTAGATGAATTATAGGCATGGACTATCATGCCCAGCAGATTTCTTTCTTTAAATCTATTTTCTCACTCATTTCCTCATTCTCACGTTCTCACTGAATAGATAGTATATATTGGGGAACAGCCTACTTTCCTTTCATTTTTATTCTCACCTCTGAAATTCCCTTGCATTAAATTTTATTAGATTTAGAAGACAAGATTCAATATAGCAATTACCAACATTCTGATTCTTCTGTGTTGGATAATATATATATGACATATATATATATATATATATATATATATGACATATATATAATATATATAACTTTTCCTTTTTATTTCACTCTCATACAAATGCACCTTCCCATGAAAAATCCAAGATGTTTCCACTCACCATGTGATATGACTCTCTCATCAGTGGATAGCTGAGCATTCTAAACAGATAAGTAGATGTTGAAGAGCCAGTGTAAACAATATGTCTAAACAGAACAATATGTCAAGATAGAAATGTCTAAATTGTGAAAATATATTTAGAACATATTTAGTTATAAAGACAATACAACTATAAGTAACCTTGTTCCTTCATTGCCTCAGATTTCGAAAAATCTCTGCTCAGAGAATTTAAGCGTCTAGATGACTACTTAAACAAGCCGCTTCTGGATGAAATTGATCCAGACAGTGCTGAGGAGCTCACAGTTTCCAGAAGATTATTCTTGGATGGGGATCAGCTAACACTGGCTGACTGCAGCTTGTTACCCAAACTGAACATTATTAAAGTAAGTCTTTATAGGACAGGCTGCAGGATATGAGAGGGGTTTGTGAGTTGCTAGCATGAAGTACAGTGACCTTCTGGTGTAATCTCTTCTGGGAAACATTAAAATTTCTTCCTAAATCACAAGGTGGTTTTCACTGTGTTGTCTGTACAATATGCATTATGACAATGTCATCCCTTTCACAGAATTGTTGAGAGAATTCAATAAATTAAAACATAAAAAATTATTAGAATAGTGCTCTAGATCACAGAAAGTGAAAAATATATAGGACCAGACTGATTTAATCATTAATTTAACAAATATTTAATGAACAGGACTTACACAGCATTTATTAGGACAACATGCCAGGCACAGAAGGTACATAAAGAAATAAGACATAAATAAACTTTGATCAAGTGAGAGTAATATGTGGTCCTTTACTATAAAGATATTCATAATTAAACATAGCCTCAAGCCAGGCATGTAGCACATGCCTGTATCCCAGTGCTTGGGAGGCTGAGACAGGAGGACCACAGGTTTGAGACCAGCCTCAGCAATTTAGTGAAGTCTTGTTTCAAAACAAAAAATAAAAAGGGCTGGGGGTATAGCTCAAAGGTAGAACACTCCTGGGATCAATTCCTAGTTCCACACACACACATAAAGGAAAAAAAATACATGTATGTATGTATATATATATGTGTATGTATATCCACAGTATCAACATGATTCAAGTATATATGTGTATATATATATCCACAATATAAATATGATTCAAGTATATATAGCTTTGTCTACATTTATAGACAAACTATTAAAACAATAAATCCAAGATTCTCTTAGTTTATTTTGTAGTCCTTGATGCTTCAGATGTGTTTCTCATGATAGGCACATTACTGATGACTTTTACTACCAACTTGTTTTTTCTCTTTTTTTTCCAAAATCCTAGATTGCTGCCAAGAAATATCGTGACTTTGACATTCCAGCAGAATTCTCAGGAGTTTGGCGTTATCTCAACAATGCCTATGCCCGTGAAGAATTTACCCACACGTGCCCTGAAGATAAAGAAATTGAAAATACCTATGCAAGTGTGGCTAAACAGAAGAGCTAGAACAGCACTTTCAGGAGAAAAAGCTCTCTTTGTTATCAGATTTCACTTTCTACCATATTAGGAAGATTTTTGGAAATAAGAATATGGAAAATAATGTTTCCTCTGTCCAATTCATTTCTGAAAATGAACCTAGTATTTTTTGTATCTTGGTAATCATAAACAATCTGTTCACTTTGTATTTTACAGATCTTCATATTTTCAATTCATCATCTTTATTCCTATGGCAAACCATTGCAACCCTGAATGGCATGAAAAGTGTCAAGATCTTTTGCCTTTTCTGGTAGCTCTTAGAACACATAATGTATGAGCTAAACAGATGTCTGAAGTTATAAATTACATAAGTAGGACCATAATATCAAACTGCTCCTTAGAAACAATTCCATCAAAATAATTTTACATTTTTGTTAATACATACATGAGTTAATTTCTTATATGAATAATGAAATTAGAGAGTGAGGATATCAGAGAGACAAATTCTAAAATAATGGTTTTTAAAAATCATTAAAGAGATCAAGACAAGTTGGTCTTAGAATAGTATTCAACACCTAGAATATGATGACCTCATAGAGATGAGACAACTTTTGTGACCAGATTATATTATTGTTAAATAAGCAAATATTTATTTGATAAAACATGATTAAAAAAATCAGAAGCAAATGCCTAGGAAAGCTGCAAAATCTGTTGGATTTTTTTTTCACAGAAATAAGAAGGAATCTGGATGTGGTGGCTCACACCTGTAATCCCAGTACTTGGAGGCTGAGACAGGAGGATCACAGGCTCCATGCCAGCCACAGAAACTTAGCAAGATTTGCAGTAACCCAGGGAGACCCTATTTCAAAATAAAACAAAAAAAATGGCAGGGGATGTAGTTTGGAGGTAGAATGCCTCTGCGTTCAACCCCCAGTACCAAAACAACAACAACAACCAAAAAATAAATGGATGATAGGAAGGAAATAAATAAGAAGGAAACAAAGAATGTTGATTGACCAAAAGGTCTTTTTGCTGTCTGTGAAAGAACTCAGTCCTTAGAGGATAATCACGAAACTTTCTATGGAACTTAACACGTACTATATGCATCATGATTCATAAATATATGATATGTCGCTTGTTAAAGTACTCTCAAATCATTCAAATGTGGAAACAAAAGCTGAACTTAATTATTGCTCCTTTAAAGAAGAAACACAAGCAAAATTGCATCTACAGAAAAGGAAAATATAGGGTTATACTATAGGCTCTAGACAAAGGATGGAGTTTAGATGAAATTTAAACAAAGTAGTATTTAATAGGTTCAAAGAAAAGTAAGGCGATGAGTAGAGTTACTATCAGGCCTAGGCACAGATATCGCCCAAAGTGCTGTTTGAAAACATGTCAAGATAAATGTATGTGATACGCCCTCTGTACTGATTTGAAAGATTGCAATCTGGATTGTGGGTGTTGTAGCTTTTCTGAACAGCTCAGATCTTTCCATTTCATTAATATCATTTCGAAGAGTAAAGTTTTTACAAGATCAATGATTTGTACATACTTTCATTGGTGTATTGTAGTCTCACATCATAATATAGTTCAAAGTGATAGTGACATAGATGCATACAACACTTGGTGAGCTTCCCCCAGCTCCTTCTCTACTCCCTCCCCTTCTCCATACAGAATATTGAGATTGGAATTGGTATTCTCACATATGTACATAACATCAACAGAAATGTCTCCTTCATTAATTCTCCCTCTCCATCCTCCCCTAGACCACCTTCCTCTTTTCACTAGGGTTTCTCCTCCATTATCTAAAGTCTCTCCAGTATCTTGATTATTCTCTAATATCCACATATGAGAGAAGACATATATTTATTAAGCAAAGCAGTTTTTAGAAATTGAAAGATAAATTATACCACCTCTAATTTCCAGCATATAACTAGATGGGCGTTTGTAACAAGTAAATACTAACATAGCTCAGCATTATGCTCTTAGACAAAAGCATTATCTTTGGTAAGTAGGGTCTTGAAGAACTTGTTATTATATTGGAGTCTATCTTTTTATTTTTATTTTTATTTATTTTTTTTTCAGAAACAACATAGGCAGGTTTATTTTAAGAACTTAAAGGGAAACTGGGAGAAAGGGGAAGGGAAGGCAAGGAGCGGGAAGCGGGAAGGGGGTAAGGCATGGAGGAGAAGGGCACGCTGCGCGCCTCCAGAGAAGAAGAGCGAGTCTATCTTTTTAGATCTAATAATGTTTGTTTTATGTAACTGCATTCTTCAGTATTGGGCATATTCATATTTATAATTGTTATTTCTTCTTGTTGAATTGATCCCTTTATCATTATAAAGTGGCTTTTTTTGTATTTTTTTTGTTTAAAATCTATTTTATCAGAAATAAGTATAGTGCCTCCTGTCTATTTTTGGTTCTGTTTGTATGGTATATCTTTTTCTATCCCTTCACTTTGAGTCCTTACTGGTGGAGTGAGTTTCTTGTAGGCTATCCCTTCACTTTGAGTCCTTACTGGTGGAGTGAGTTTCTTGTAGGCTATATCATCAGGTATGATTTTCTTATCTATTCAGTCAGTCTATATCTTTCAATGAGGGAACTTAATCCATTTACATTCAAAGCCATTATTTGTGTTAGTCAGCTTTTCTTCACTGTGAGCAAAATACTGGACAAGAACAACTTGGTTTCAGAGGTGTCAGTCCATGTTCAGCTGACTCCATTACTCTGGGCCTGAGGCTAGGCAGAGCATTATAGTGGAAGGGCATGATGGAGGAAAGCTGCTCAACTCATAGCAGCCAGGAAGCAGAAAAGAGAGCAAGGGGTCAGAGACAAGATAAGCCCTTCCAGGGCATGTCCTCAGTGACCTACATTCTCCAGTTAAGTTCCATCACCAGTAGTCCATTCAGCAATCAATGGTAAGATCATAGCCCTCACAAGCCAACCATTGCCTAAAAACCTCACCTCTAAACCTTGCTTCATTGAGCACAATGCTTTCAACGTCTGAGGTTGGATGGGGGGCATTCTAGATATATACCATAGCATTATTGATAAGTGAAAACCCATTCTTCTCATTCTGTTTTTTTTTCTGGTTATATTTATATCCCTTGTTCCATTCTTCCTCTCTCATTATTCATCTTTGTGGTTTGGTGGTTTTCTGTATTGATAGATTTTGATTTTGATTTTCTTTTTTGTGTATCTGCTCTAGTAGTGAATGTTTTATGTTCATGAGCTTGTATGATTGTAGTTGTCATATTTTCACTTCTAATTTGGGACTTAAGTATTTCATGTAGGGCTGGTCTGATGGTTACAAATTCCTCAGTTTTTCTTGTCTCAGAAAATCTTTCTTTCTCCATGAATTCTGAAGGATAGCTTTGCTGAGTATAGTATCCTTGGTTGGTGTTTTTTTTCTTTCAGAACATCATCCCATTCCCTCCTGGCCAGTAAGGTTTCTTCAGAGAAGTCTACTGTTAGTCTAATAGAGAGTCCCTTGTAATTGGCATGATGGTTTTCTCTTACTGTTTTTAGAATTCTTTGTCTTCTGACTATTTGAGTATAAAATGGCTCAGATGGGATTGGTTTTGATCAAATCTATTAGCAGTTCTTTGATCTTCCTGGACTTGGATGTCCATATTTTACCCAAGATTTGGAAATATTTCAGCATATATTTAGTTGAATAACTTTTCTATGCCTTGCTGACCTGCTTCACATTGAAACAGATGAAAGGCATTGTTTAAAACAACCATTTAAAGGATAGGAGTGTAGCTTAGTGGTGGATCACTAGCCTAGCATATGTGGGTCTCTGGACTTGATTCCCAGCACTGAAACAAACAAACAAGCAAACAGACAGACAAACAAAACAAACAACTAATTAAAGCCTCTAGAAACTGTCCTAAGGACAAACAACAAATCAAATACTTATTCCAAAAATTTGATAAGAAAGGAAATAGTCTGTGGTGTTTGAAAAAATACTACTCTCACCCTTTCCTACTCAGCAAGGTAAAGAAACAATTTCAGATGCTGCAGCTCCAGGTCTCTTGAGTTCCCAATCCTTGGAGATATATCTAATCCTGTCCCCATCTACATGTTGCAGAGATTGAGTCATATACATATATATGTTCTATGTGAAGGAAATATATATATATATATATATATATATATATATATATATATATATATAATTTCTTCAGAAATAATTTCCAGCTCTTTTTATGAGGACAATATTACTCTGGTACTAAAATAAAAGAATTCCCAATAAAAGAAAACTGCAGACCAACAAATATTTTGACTATAGATGAAGACATCCTCAAACAAATTAGGAAATCTTAATTCAAAAACATTTTTAGCCAAGTATGATGGTGCATACCTGTAATCTCAGTTTTTTGTTTGTTTGTTTTGTTTTTTTGTGGTACTGGGGATTGAACCCAGGGGCATTTTACCTCTGAGCTATACCCCTAGTCCTATTTGTTATTCTTTATTTTGAAACAGGGTGCCAGTAAGTTGTGGAGAGCCTCACTAAGTAGTTGAGGCTGGCCTTGAACCCAGATCCTCTTGTCTCAGCCTCCCAAGTACTGGGATTACAAGCATGCACCACCACACCCAGATGTAATCTCAGTTTTGAGAGACTGAGACAGGAGAATCGCAGGTTTGAGGACAACCTCGGCAACATAGTGAGATTCTCAGCCACTTGGTGAGACCATTTCAAAACAAAAAATAAAATAGGGTTGGTGGTATAGCTCAGAGGTAGAATGCCCCTGGATTCAATCCCCAGTACCACACACAAAAAAATTAAAAATTAGTTATACATCATAACCAAATAGAATTTATCACAGGAATACAAGTTTGGTTCAATATCCAAAATTCAATTAACATATTAACATAAGACATCATATATATATAATTTAAAAATCACATGATAGTTTTATATGCAGAAATGCATTTGGCAGAATCATAAAGATACGCTTAAAAGTATTATGACTAATTACCAAGGTCAGCAAAGTTGGATGATATAAAATCAATATGCAAACCAAGCGTGGTAGCGCACACCTGTAATCCCAGCACTTGGGAGGTTGAGATAGGAGATCACAGGTTTAAGGATAGCCTCCACAAATAGTGAGATTCCCACCAACCCAGCGAGACCCTGTTTCCAAATAAGAAATAAAATTGGTTTGGGGGTGCAGCTCAAAGGTAGAATGCCTCTGGGTTCAATCCCCACTATCTAAAAAAATCAATATGCAAAAAATCAATAGTATCTTTATTTTATATACTTTATTGGTACATTAAATTATGTTGCCAGTGACATAAATGCACACAGTACTTGATGGCCCCCCTCCCCTCACTCCCTCCCCATTTCCCCTTCCCCATACAGAGTACTAACACTGACATTGATATTTTCACATATGTACACTAAGCCTATGATAGCAATTACTTCAATGATTCTCATTCTTTCCCCTCCTCCTCCCCTAGACCACCTCCCTGGCTCCACTGAAGCTTCTCCTCCATTATCTGGAGTCCCTCTGGTATTCCCCTTGCTCCCTAGCTTCCACATATTAGAAAAACATATGACCCTTCACTTTTTGTGACTGGCTAATCTCACTCAACATAACATTCTCCAGGACCTTCCATTTTCCTGAAAATGACATAATTTTGTTCTTCTTTATTGCTTAGTAGAATTCCATTGTGTGGATATCCCATAATTTTGTAACCCATTCATCTATTGATGGACACCTAGCTTGGTTCCATAAATTTGACTATTGTGAATTGTGCTGCTATAAACATGGGTGTGTATATATATATATATATATATATATATATATATATATATTACATAATATGCACATAATACCTTTAGGAAGATACCCAGGAGTGGTATAGTTGGATCATATGGCGGATCCATTCCCAGTTTTCAGAGGAATCTCCACACTGATCTCCATAGCGGCTAAACTAGTTTGCAATCCCATCAACAGTGTAGAAGAGTTCCTATTTCTCCACATCATCACCAACATTTATTGTTTTTTGACTCCTTGATGACTGCCATTCTGATTGGGCTTAGGCAGAATCTCAGTGTAGTTTTGATTTGCATCTTCTTGATTGCTAATGATGTTGAACATTTTATTGGCCATTTATATCTCTTCTTTTTTGAAGTGTCTATTTAGTTCACTTGCCCACTTTTTGATTGGGTTGTTTGTCTTTTTTAGCAGTAAATTTCTTTTTTCCTTTCCTTCTTTCTTTCTTTTTTTTTTTTTTTTTCAATAATGGAGATTGATTCCAGGGGCATTCTACCTCTGAGCTACATCCCTAGTCCTATTTTGTAATTTTTTAAATTTTGAAACAGGGTCTCACTAAGTTGCAGAGAGCCTCACTAAATAGCTGAGGCTGGCCATGAACCCATATCCTCTGGTCTCAGCCTCCCAAGTACTGAGATTACAAGTGTGTGCCACCATGCCTGGCTGCGAGCAGTAAATTTCTTAAGTTCTTTGTATATTCTAGATATTACTCCTCTATTAGAAGGATAACTGACAACAGTCTTCTCCCATTCTGCAGACTTTCTCTTTAGACTCTTGATAAGCAGAAACTTTTGATAAGCAGGAACTTTTTAGTTTAATGCCATCCTACTAATTCTTGTTTAATTTCCTGAGCTTTGGGGTCTTGTTGAGGAAGTTTCTACCTGTGCCTATATGTTGGAGTGTTGGACCTATTCCCTCCTCTAGTAGTTTCGAAGTCTCTGGTCTAACTTCTAGGTCTTTGATCCGTTTCGAGTTGACTCCTGTGCAGGGTGAGAGGTAAAGATTTAGTTCCATTACCTACAACTGAATAAACAGTTTTTCCAACACCATTTGTTGAAAAGGCTGTTTTTTCTCCAACATATGTGTCTGACAACTTTGTCAAAATCAGTTGGCTATAAGTGTGTGGATTTGTTTCTGTATCTTCTATTCTGTTCCCTTGGTCTATATGTCTGTTTTTGTGCCAGTACTATGCTGTTTTTATTACTATAGCTCTGCAATATAATTTGAAGTCAGGTTTGAAATGCTTCCTGCATGATTCTTATTGCTGAGAATTTCTTTGACTATTCTGGGTCTTTTGTTTTTCCATATGAAATTTATGACTGATTTTTCTAGGTCTATGAAGAATGACATTGGTATTTTGATAGGGATTGCATTGACTCTGTAGATCACTTTTGGTAGAATGGCCATTTTGATAATGTTTCTTCTGCCTATCCAAGAGCAAGGGATATCTTTCCATCTTCTTAGATCTTTTCCAATTTCTTTCTTTAGTGTTTTATAATTTTCATTGTAGAGGTCTTTTACCTCCTTGATTAGATTTACCCTATGTATTCTATTGATTTTTTTTGGTGGCACTGGGAATTGAACCCAGGGGCATTCCATTCTACCTCTAAGCTATACCTCCAGCCTATTTTATTTTTATTTTGAAACAGGGTCTTACTAGGTTAATGAGAGTCTGATAATTTGCTGATGCTGCCCTCAAACCTGCAATCTCCTCTCTCAGCCCCCTAAGTACTGGGATTATAAATGTGCACAACCACACCCAGCTTATTTTCTTTTTGAGGTTATTGTGAATGAAATTGTTTTCTGGATTTCTTTTTCAGTGAATTCATGGTTGGCACATAGAAAAGCTACTGATTTTTGTTTTGTTTTGTTTTGCAGTACTGGGGATGGAACCTGGGGGCATTCTACCTCTGAGCTACAGCTCCAGCCCTATTTTTTATTCTTTATTTTGAAACAGGGTCTCACTAAGTTGCGGAGGGCCTCACTAAGCAGCTGAGGCTGGCCACGAACCCAGATCCTCCAGTCTCAGCCTCCCAAATGCTGGGATTACAAGCGTGCACCACCATGCCCGGCTTACTGATTTTTTTAGATTGATTTTGTATCCTGCTACTTTGCTGAATTTGTTAGTCAGCTCTAGAAATCTTTTGGTTGAGTTTTTTCATGTCATCTGCAAATGGGGATAGTTTCAGTTCTTTTCTTTTTTATTTTTATTAATTGGTGCATTGTAATCATACATCTTTGTTAGGTACAGCTAATAAAGCTTTATATGCACACATTTCTCATTTAACCCCTTCCCCAATTCCTACCCCACTGCCTCGCCCTCCCTCCTTCTCAAGTTCAGTTTAGTGATTGAGTTTGATATATTTGTGAAAGTACATCATGTGCATTAGGGTGTCCCCCTCCCACCCCTCCACCCTGTCCATCACCTTCAGTTAAGTCAACTTCTTTGATTATCTAGGGTTTCTCCTTTTTCATCTGGAGTCCCTTGTATGCCCCATCTTCTCCCTAGCATCCACATATTAGGGAGAACATATGCTTCTTTACTCTTTGTGACTGACGAATCTCACTTAACATAATGTTTTCCAGTTGCATCTATTTCCCTGCAAATAACATGATTTTGTTCTTCTTTATGGCTGAGTAAAATTCCATTGTGTACATATTTCAAGTTTTGTAATCCATTCATCTGTCGATGGACATCTTGGCTGTTTCCATAGTTTGGCAATTGTGAATTGTGCAGCTATAAATATAATTACACATGCGTTGGTCTGATAATTTGGTTTCCATTCTTTTGGGTAGATACCCAGAAGTGGTATTGCTGGATCATATGGTAGGTTCATTCCCATTCGTCTGAGGATCCTCCATACTGTTTTCCAAAGTGGTTGCACTAGTTTGCAATCCCACCAACAATGTATTAGGGTTCCCACTTCTCCTCACCCTCACCAGCATTTATTGTTGTTCGTGTTTTTTATGATTGCCATTCAGATTGGAGTTAGGTGAAATCTCAAGGTAGTTTTGATTTGCGTCTCTCTGATTGTTAATGATGTTGAACATTTCCTTCATAGATTTATTGGCCATTTGTATTTCTTCTTTTGTGAGGTGTCTATTTAGATCCTTTGCCCATTTTTTGATTGGGTTATTTGTTTTCTTAGCTGTGATTTTCTTGAGTTCTCTGTATATCTTAGATATTAGACCTCTATCAGAAGAGTAGCTGGCAAAAATTTTCTCCCACTCGGTGGGCTCTCTGTTTAGGTTCTTGATAGTTTCCTTTGCTGCACAGAAGCTCTTCAGTTTAATGCAATCCCATGTGTTGATTTTCCTTTGAGTTGCTTGTGCTTTTGGGGTCTTGTTGAGAAAGTTTTTACCTTTGCCTATGTGTGGAAGTGTTGGACCTATGCCCTTTTCAAGTAGCTGCAAGGTCTCTGGCCTGACTTCCAGGTCTTTGACCCACCTTGAGTTGACTCTTGTGCAGGGTGAGAAAGTGGGGTTTATTTCCATTTTCCTGCATATGGTTAACCAGTTTTGCCAACACCATTTGTTAAAGAGGCTATCTTTTTTCCAGTGTATGTTTTTTGCTCCTTTGTCAAAAATCTGTTGATTGTAAGCATGTGGGTCTGTTTCTGAATCTTCTATTCTGCTCCATTGGTCTATGTGTCTGTTTTTATGCCAATACTATGCTGCTTTTATAACTGTCAGTTCTTTTCCTATTTGTATTCCTTTGCTGTCCTCTTAACTTATCACTCTGGCTAGAATCTCAAGTACTATATTGAAAAGGAGTGGTGATAATGGGCATTCTTGTCTTATTCCTGTTTTTAAAGGGAATTCTTAAGAAGGGCATGGTGCTGCATGCTTGTAATCCCAGTTCTTGGGAGGCTGAAACAAGGAGGATTGCAGGTTTGAGGACAGCCTGAGCAACTTAATAAGGTCTTCTGCAATTTAGAGAGGCCCTCCGTAACTTAGTGAGACCTTGTTTCAAAATACAAAAATAAATAGGGATGGGAGTATGGCTTGGAGGTAGAATGCCCTTGGGTTCAATCCCCAGTACCACAAAAAATTTATAAAGGGAATTCTCACAGTTTTTTCCCATTCAATATGATGTTGGCTTTGAGTATATTGTATATTGCCTTTATGATGTTAATGTGAGTTTCTTATATCCCAATATTTTCCAGTGCTTTCATGTGATATGATATGAATAATATGTACTGATTTGCATATGTTGAACCAGTCTTGCATTCCTGGAATGAAATAAACTTGGTCATGGTGTATAATTTCCTTGATATGGTTTTGAATGCATATTACTAGTATTTTGTTTAGAAGTTTTGCATCTATCTTCATCAAAGGTATTGGTTTGTAATTTTTTTCTTGAGGTATCTTTATTAGGTTTTGGTATTAGGTGATACTAGCCTCATAGAAGGAGGAAGCAATGTATTATAATACCAAAGCCAATATCATACCGAGTTGGGGAAAAACAGAAAATATTTTCTGTAAAATCAGACACATGACAAGGATGTCCACTATCACCAATCCTGATCAATATAGTATTGAAATTTTCACCAGAACAATTAGGCAAAAGAAGGAAATTAAAGAAATGTAATTAGTTAAATGTAATTAGTTAAATTAGTTTGCAGATGACATGACCCTATACTTAGAAGAACCAAAAAACTCAGCCAGAAGTCTCCTAGAATTGATACACAAATTAGGAAAAGTTGCTGGGTACAAAATCAACAGCTTTTCTATACAACAACCACAAATCCACTGAAAAAGAAATCTGGAAAACATTTCCATTCACAGTAGCCTCAAAAAATGAGAATACTTAGGAATAAATCTAACCAAGGAGGTAAAAGACCTCTACAATGAAAAATATAGAACATTGAAGAAAGAAATTGAAGACATTAGAAGGTGAAAAGACCTTACATGCTTCTGGATAGGCAGAATAATTATCATAAAAATGTATACCACCAAAAGTGACCTACAGATTTAATGCAATCCCTATCAAAATACTAATATAATTCTTCACAGAACTAGAAAAATGGTCCTAAAATTTATATGAAAGAACAAAGAACCCAGAATAGCAAAAGCAATTCTCAGCAATAAGAACCATGCTGAGGGCATCACAATACCTGCTCTCAAATTATACTACAGAGTTATAGAAACAAAAACAGCATGGTATTGGCACAAAAACAGACACTTAGACCAATGGAATAGAATAGAAGATACAGAGACAAATACACTTCTATCCAACTGATTTTATACAAAGAAGTAAAAAATATTAGCTGGAGAAAAGACAGCCTTTTCAACAAATGATGCCTGGAAAATTGGATATCCATATATTGAAGAATGAAACTAGACCCTTATTTCTCACCCTGCACAAAAAGCAAATCATGATGAATCAAAGACCTAGAAATTAAAACAGAAAATTTTCAATTACTAAAAGAAAATATAGGACTAACTCTCCAACATATAAGCACTGGAAGAGACTTCCTCAAGATGACCCCCAAAGCTCAAGAAACAAAACTGAGAATCAATAAATGGGATGATATCAAATTAAAAAGCTTTTGTGCAGCAAAGTAAACAATCAAGAGTTTGAAGAAAAACCCACAAAATAGGAGAAAAATCTTTGCCAGCTACTCCTCTGATAGAGGACTACTCCTTTGATAGAGGACTAATATACTAATATATAGAATATATAAAGACCCCCTCCAAATTGCCAAAAAATAAAATAATCCAATTAAAACATGGGCAGGTGAACTGAATAGAAATTTTTAAAAGGAATAAATATGAATGGCTGACAAATACATAAAATATGTTCAACATCACTAGTCATCAGGGAAATGCACTGAGATTCCATCTAACTCCAGTTAGAATGGCAATCATCAAGAATACAAACAATAACAAATGCTGGTAAGGATATGAGGAAATAGAAACTCTTCTACAGTGTTGGTGGGGTTGTAAATCAGTACAGCCACTATGAAGATCAGTATGGATATTCCTCAAAAGACTAAGAATGGAACCACCATATGACCCAGCTACACTACTCTTCAATATTTATCCAAAAGAATTAAAATCAGCATACCATAGTGATACATGCAGACCCATGTTTATACTAGCACAAATTGCAATAGCCAAGATATGGAAACAACTTAGGTGTCCATCAACAGATGAATGGATAAAGAAAATGTGGTATATACACACAATGGAATTTTACTCAACCATAAAGAAGAACAAAATCATATCACTTTCAGGAAAATGGATGGAACTAGAGAATACGCTATGTGAGATAATTTATTCTCAAAAAGCCAAGGGTCATATGTGGAAACTAGAGATAAATATAAAACAAAAGGGACTTCATGAAAATAAGAAAAGACACCAGTAGAATAGTGGAAGGAGATTAGGGAAAGGAGACGGGGAGGAGAAAAACAAAGCTTGAGGAAATAAATATATTAAATAATGTTATGAACATATATGAAGATATCACTATCAATCTCACTAATGTACAGAAAGCGAGGAGGGGGGGTGGTGGGATGTGGAAAGAAATACACCAAGTGATTTGTACATATTTATATCACTTTAAACCTCACTATTATGTATAATTACAATGCACCAATGAAAGTATAGAAAAAAGACTTTAGTAAATAGAAAGGTATCCTATGTTCATGAATTGAAACATTCAATTTGGGGGAAGATAGCAACACTCCCCAAATTGATGTACAGAGTCAATGCAGAAATTGACAAGCTGATCTTGAAATTCATATAGAATGGCAAGGGAGTTCCAAATAGCCAAAACAATCTTGGAAAGAAAGAACACAGTAAGAGGACGCACACTTTCCATTTCAAAACTTACTATAAGCTATAATAGTCAAGATACTGTTGTGTCAGGTGTGGTGGCACATGCCTGTAATTCCAGTCCTTGGGAAGCTGAGACAGGAGGATCTCAGATTCGAGGCTAGTTTCAGTCACTTAGCAAGATTCTGAGCATCTTAATGAGACCCTGTTTCCAAATAAAAAATAGAAAAGGTAGAGGTTTTAGTTTGGAGATAGAATGACTCTAGTTTCACTTCTTGGTACCAATAAACAAACAAACAAACAAACAAACAAATAAATAAATAAATAAATAAAAGTAGTGTATTGGCATCAAGGTAGACATATGGACCAATGGGATAAAAATCAAGGGTCCAGAAATAAATGCATATATCTATAGTCAATTGATTTTCAACAAAAGCATCAAAATGATTCAGTGGGAGAAAACAGTCTCTCCAAGAAAGATTGTTGAACAACTAGATATCCACATGCAAAAGAAGGAAGTGGGACCCCTATCTCACACCACATATAAAAATTAACTCTAAATGGCTGGGCATAGTGGCACACACCCTTAATCCCAGGACTTGGGAGGCTGAAACTGGATGATCACAGGTTTGAGGCCAGCCTCAGCAACTTATCAAGACCCTTTGCAACGTAGTGAGACCCTGTTTCAAAAATAAAAAGTAAAATGGGCTGGGAATGTAGAACAGAGGTAGAATTCTCCTAAGTGGTTCAACTCTGATACAAAACAAAACAAACAAACAAAAAACAAAACAAAACAACCTTAAATTGGATCAAAGACCCAAATGTATTATTGAATTATAAGAGTTACATATACTAAATAAAAGTCCCTTATTAGACTTTCAAATATTTTCTTCCATTTTACATGTTCTTTCTTTACTTTCTTGAGGCTGACTTTTGAAAAATGAAACTTTAAATTTTGATGAAGTACAATTAATCTATATATGGTCCCAACTTACTATGGTTCAGATTTTTTTTTACTTTATGATAGTGCAAAAGTAATACTTTGAATTTTGCAGTTTGATTTTTTTCCTGGGTTAGCAAAATGCAATATGGATAACCCAATTGTAACTTGAGGAGCATCTATAGTCAACATTTCTCCAAAGAAAAAATACAAATGACCAATAAGAATATGAAAATATGTTTGACATCATCAGTCATTAGAGAAATGCAAATCAAACCAGAATGAGATAGCACTGCAAACCCAAGATATGACTCAACTAGCAAAAGCAAAAAATCAGATAATAACAAGTGTTTGAGTATATACAGAGAAGTTGCAAATGGTGCAACCACTGTGGACAACAGTTAGCATTTCCTCAAAGAAATAAACAGAGTTGCCATTGGACCCAGGAATTCCACTCTTAGGTATAGAGCCAACAGAACTCATGACAGGTGTTTATAGTAAAACATGTGTATGGATGTTACTAGCAGACCTACTTACAATGGCTAAAAGATGGAAAAATCCAAATCTCCATTATGGATGAATGGATAAACAAAATGTGGTTTATCTGTACAATGGGATATCATTCGGCCATAAAAACTAATGAAGTATAATTTCCCTTAGTCTTCTCAAGGGATTGGCTCCAGGATCCCCTTCAGATATCAAAATCAGTGATGCTCAAGTCTCCTAGATAAAATGGCACAGTGTTTGCATATTGTTCCATAGAGGTAAAATCGTCTAGATTATTTATAATACTACACATAATATAAATGCTTTTAAATTGTTTGTGATGCTATATTGTTTAGGGAATAGTGACAAGGAAAGAAAGATGCAAATACTTTTATTACCATTTATGCTGCAGATACAGAAGGCTGACTGTACTGGCACATGCTGCAAAGTGGATGAACCTTGAAAATATGAAGCTAATTGAAAGCACCCAGTCATGAAATTCTACATATTGTATAACTCCATTCAGATAAAATACCTAGAATAGGGAATTTTATAGAGACAGAAAGTATATTAGTGGTTGTCATGAGGTTGGAGGGAAGCAGGATAGAAAGAACGGTGATTTAAGTTTTGAGTTAGCCAGGTATGGTGGCGCATTCCTGTAATGTCAGTACTTGGGAGGCTGAGACCGGAGGACTACAAGTTGGAGGCCAGCCTCAGCAATTTAGCAAGACCCTCAGAAACTTAGCAAGACCCTGTTTCAAAATAAAAAATAGGGGAAGGGTTCATGAGAAATGTGTGCATGGATGTCTTTACCTATACTAGCTTGTACCCAACAAAGATGTGAAAAAAATAAAAAATAGTGGGGATGGGAGTGTAGCCCAGAGGTAGAACACCCCTAGATTCAATACACACACACACACACACACACACTATGGCAACGTTAAGGGATTACACACAAAAATACAAAGGATATAAAGAAATGCAAATAGTCAATTCACAGGACATAGTGTTGACCTCATTACAGCAGATTGGCAAAAATCTTTCACTGAAACTAGCGAAACATTACAAAAATGCACACAAAGGTCCATAAGTTTATATTTGACTACATATATTTCCATGAAAACATTTATTACTGTTTGATTTTTTAAAAAATTGGATCAAATCGGACTTAGTCTGAAATTTGTTTTTTACAATTAAAAAACACCTTGGACATCTCTCCATTCCTGAATCATGTTCCTTTTATAACAATATTGAAATAAAGATTCTTTAAAATACTGCTCTTCATACTTTATTCCTGTGAGGTAGTTTTAAAAGAGAGGTCAGAGCTGGGTATGGTGGTACACAACTGTAATGTCACTACTTGGGAGGCTAAGACAGGAGGATTGCAGGTTTGAGGCCAGCCTCAGCAAGTTAGGCGAGGTCCTCTGCAACTTAGTGAGACCCTGTTTCAAAACAAAAATAAAATGGGGGTGGAGGTGTAGCTCAGAGGTAAAATGCACCCGGGTTCAATCCCCAATAAAAGAGAGAGAGAGAGAGAGAGAGAGAGAGAGAGAGAGAGAGAGAGAGAGAGAGAAGGAGAAACACCAAAGAATATGAGCATTATATTTTCTTTTTATTTTATTTTATTTTTAATTGGTGCACTGTAGTAGTACATCTTTGTTAGGTACAAGCTGATAATGGCATACATGCACACATTTCTCATTTAACCCTTCTAAAATTATTTAGTAATTTAAATTATAGACAGCAATGCATAAAAGAACATTTGTCTGCATTATTTCAAGCATCATATGATTTTCAATTTGAACGATAGAGAAAATTTTAATTTGAAAGTGGATGAGACAATTACAAAGGAAGGGAACGCTGTTCTTGAGTTCATTTTTGAATGCGCTCCTCTTAGAGACAGTGTGGTGGCCCAAGCTTCGCGTCTACGCGAGAGATTACAGTAACCCGGTTGTCAGTGATGAGTCAGAGTGCGTGGTGCTGATGCTGCTGCCATTTCATCACCTTTGCGAGCGCAGCATCCATCCTCCGCTCCCTGCGCCTGGGCCTACCTCGCAAAGGGCTCCCAGGCCAGCGATGCGCTCCGGGCAGAGCTAGATCGGGACCAAGCCACGCTCTCCCAGGCATCGGCGGGGCACCCCGTCACGCCGCCCCCGGCCCGGGCCAAGGAGACTTGCCAAGTCGCGGCCATGGAGGCCATCTGGCTGTACCAGTTCCGGCTCATTGTCATCGGGGATTCAACGGTGGGCAAGTCCTGCCTGATCCGCCGCTTCACCGAGGGCCGCTTTGCCCAAGTTTCGGACCCCACCGTGGGGGTGGATTTTTTCTCTCGCTTGGTGGAGATCGAGCCAGGAAAACGCATCAAGCTCCAGATCTGGGATACCGCGGGTCAAGAGAGGTTCAGGTGGGAGCGCAGTCCGGGCCTGCAAGCAGTGGGAGGGTCTTTGGGGCTTGCACAGCCCCTGGGGAGAGAGGACTTCCTGGTTCTAATCACTGGGCAGGGGTGACCACCAACGGTCTGGGGGTTCTCTTCCAGCCCACCTTCAGCTAGCCAGGAGTTCAGTGTAGGGAAGGCCAGTCAGGAACACATATTGCTTACACCACAACTCCATCAACCTGTCCTATGTAACAGACTTTCAAAAATGTTCCTAGATCATCTTAACATAACTGACAGCTATAGATAGATAAATAGATGATAGCTAGATACTGCTTATTTCAATGTTTGTGTGTATATGTATGCATGCTTGTGTGTTTCTATGTGTGTGCTGACATGTCCTAACATAAAGAAAATAGTTAGATACTGATGAATTGATTTATTCTTCCTTGAAACCAGCATACATTTAGTGATCATGTACTATGTACATGGACTTCTTTCTGGGGAAACAGTGTGAGGAGACTCACACAAGAGAATGCCATGTAATCAAAACAGAGCCCTGGCCTCTTGGAACTTCTGAGTATAATGTGTGTGTGTGTGTGTGTGTGTGTGTGTGTGTGTGTGTGTGTGTGTGGTGGGAATAATCAGCAATTTCATAAAAGAGTGTCTTGTTTGTATTTGTATGCCACTCCCTACTGTAACACTTGGCCCATAATGAGCAATCAATGAATACGTTTGATTTTCTCTCACAGCCCTTTGCTTTTCCTTTGTAGCACATGTTACTTGTATGAATGCAAAGGAGGGAAGGTTAACTGGAGAAGACAAGGCCCAAGCAAAGACAGGAAATGCCCAGGGATAGGAAACAGGATGTATAAAGGCAGAAGAGAGAGAAAACACATGTATACAGAAAACTTTGCAGAGAACAATTTGAACTAAAGTCAGGTAGAGCAGCAGGAACCAGATCTAAAGGCTTCAATAGCCCATGTTTATAATTATTTATATGTTTACCTATTGAACACTAATTGAGCATAGAAAGTACTGGTTAGATAACTGGAGAGGGTTAGAAAGATGAAATTATTATATAGTTAAGTTGTCTCTAATTGACCATGTCTACAAACAACACTGTGGCAAATATTCTTGTACAGGTCACTTTGAACTTTTAATTGCATTTCTCATAAATGAAAAGAAAGGTAACTTGTATATGTTTGTTGGAATTTCTGAACTAACAGCCTGTTCATATTCACTGGTCATTATTTACTGGGGAATATTGATTTGTAAGAGCACTTTACATATTAAGAATATTAACCATTTTCTGTCATGTATGTTGTAAGATATTTTCAAGTTTGTTATTTATTGTTTCACTTTAAGATTTTTAGGGAAGATCTTAAGTTTTATGTAGTCTTATGTTGTGTTTAGAAAGGGTTTTGTTAATTTCTTTGCTAAATACAAACCACTAATAATAGATTCTAGCATTTTGGCAGGCATCTACAGCTTGCTTGTTTATTTCTTGAATCAAGTTTTTCACAAATCAGAACTTTGTTCATGTCTAATTTTCTGATATACCTACCATTCTCCAAGAATCTAAGAATACAAGGGAATTAGAAATGTTTTCATTTCCCAAGGCTAATTTGCCTGCTTCTGGAGACTTAAACTTCTAAGGTCTGTCCTCATCATCACCTAGCTTGGACTGTAATTCCCTGGACAATATTTGTTCTATTAACATTGGGCCATTTCCCCTGAGCTTTAAGCTATTGAGTCTTTCATTGCTTATCTTCCTCATTTAAGAAGACAGAAAAACTGAATATACCTAAACAAAAAAAATCACAGTAATCTAAAGCAAGTGACTGTAGAAGTAGATAGTTCTATACCATCTAATAAGCTTATACACACTAAGCAAAGTGCTCTAATATGTATTTATCATGAGGCTCATCAAATAAATAGTCAAAATATGTGAAGTTTCTTCTATTTAAGAAGTACAGCAAATGTATAATAGGTTTTTGAAATATTTAATTAAAATGATTTAAATAAATAGTGTAATATTAAGGGGAAGCTTTCACTATTTAGGCAGTTTTTCTCAGCTGTGCAAGATACCTATATAGTTATAAATCACTCCTGTTAACTATCATAAATTTGTTTTTATCCCTGAAAAATCCTGTTTCAACTACTAGCATTTGCAATGAACTCTCCATGTCACAGAACACTTGAGCACCCATTATTTCATTTTGCTTGAAATAACCCTGTGACTGAGGTATACTATTTTGCAGAAGAGGAAGTCTATCAGTTATTCATATTTGAAAGTGGAATAGTTACTTGTGGTTCTGCCTGAGGCAGGAAGTAGAATTCAGTTATCTCCCAGGGTCATTTTCCAAAGCCAAATCAAGGGAAAATGTCTGAAAGACCATGAGCAATCATTTATAGAAAACGCTATCTCAAAATTTCACCAAATTGAAAACTTTTTTGTCATCATTATTATGGAATGACATTTGTATACTGTTATTAAAAGAGAAAAATAAGTCACTTTTACTGAAGGACTGTATAAGTAACCAGATACCTTAGAATACACTGAGTTCTTTGGAGTGCAGAAGTTTGGGCACGACCTTTATTCTTTACTTCTTTCTTGTGTTTTAGATCCATCACTCGAGCCTACTACAGGAACTCAGTAGGTGGTCTTCTCTTATTTGACATTACCAACCGCAGGTCCTTCCAGAATGTCCATGAGTGGTTAGAAGAGACCAAAGTACACGTTCAGCCCTACCAAATTGTATTTGTTCTGGTGGGTCACAAGTGTGACCTGGATACACAGAGGCAAGTGACTCGCCACGAGGCCGAGAAACTGGCTGCTGCATACGGCATGAAGTACATTGAGACGTCAGCCCGAGATGCCATTAATGTGGAAAAAGCCTTCACAGACCTGACCAGAGACATATATGAGCTGGTTAAAAGGGGGGAGATCACAATCCAGGAGGGTTGGGAAGGGGTGAAGAGTGGATTTGTACCAAATGTGGTTCACTCTTCAGAAGAGGTTGTCAAATCAGAGAGGAGATGTTTGTGCTAGTCGGCCTTTTTATTTCCAAAACATGCTGTCCCATTTGAACTTAAAAGTGATAAAAACAAATAGAATCCTTATGTGACTGAAGAGAACTCAACTTTTGGATATCAAGTGAGCCTCCTTCCTGGGGGATGGGGGTGGGGGCTGGCAGACTCATGTGAGGGTGGCTGGAGCACCTGGGTGCTGTGACTGAGGGACTAAATTTCTGACATGGGTTGGGCTAGACACTGTTTGGTAGCCCATGCTTGACAGTGGCTGTTCTGTGTGCCCTTTGTGGACCATGTGTTTAAAGCCCAGGGTTTGGGAAGCTAGGTCCTAGGAAACATTCCTACAGAGAGGACAACTGTTCCTTGGTATTTAATTTGTTCATAGGTCATGAAAATAAAGAAATTTGTGAACAGAAAAAAGTTATCACATTGGGAGCAATTAACATCACTAAAAAAGAGTATGAGATGACCTTATTCAATGAGAATATCTTATGCTAAATGTGTGTGCTAGGTTTGGTTCAAAGGTACCAATTGGGTTCTAACAACTCAATTGTAAAATGAGGGACATGGACTGGGCTATTTGCTAAGGCCCTTTCAAGGTCTGGTGTTCTAGTAAAAATGATGTGGATATAAAAAAGGAGGCCATTTACACACTTATTATCACATTTGAGGAAATGTACACCCTTGTGATAGAGTTACCAGCTGTGTCAAAGAAATTATTCCATGCCAATTGCCATATAAATAGAACAGGAAACATTGTAACCCAAATACCATGGCCTCTTTCACCTCTGACCATACCTGGGGTTTCATTGCATTGGCAACTGCAATCTGGAAGTAAACAGTCTGTCTGCTTCTTCAGGAATCTGTGAGTGGATACTGAGGGATTGCCTGTGAAAAGTGCCCTGAGGCAAACCCTGGATCATTAATCCTGTACTGAATACCTGCTCAACAGGAGGCACTGTTAACCCTTACAAACACATTACAGTCACTTAGACTATTTGTTTGATCATCATAATAGGCCTGTGAGGTTTTTGTTTCCTTTTTTTCAGAATAGTAAACTAAGAGCCAGGATACTCACTTGGCCAAGATCAAGGACTCCTGGCTCCTAGTTCATTTTACTGGACCTGACAGATGCATAAACAATTTTAATTTGTTTATTTTGGAAGACATGAATGTAAATAAATGTTCTCTACATGTTAGGATGTTTTCCTTATTAATTATAACTCAGCTGTAATCCTGAGGGAACCTGGGGATGAATCAAAGTAAAACCTATTCAGGTATTATTGACAAGAGGTCTTTAAACAAGTGACTAATTGCACAACTGAAAACACATTACAACTGTGTGGGCTATAAGTGTTCTTATCACTGAAATACAATGGACATTTTATTGAAAGGAACAAAATACAGCAATGGAGAGGGTAATGAGGAGAAAATACTCATCCTACAATGACCTTGGCCACCTGTCTACCATATACTTACACTGGTTCCTGTCTACCCTAGAAAGTCAGCTCTTAATTCTCAGGTGAACAGATAGCTAAGCAAATTGGAATGGCTGGCTTGATGGTTCCATTATCTTCCTGAAGAGAGGTGATGCTTTAAATTATGTTTTGGATTGTAGCCAGTTCAGTTAGGCAAAAGCCATACTTTTCAGAGTAAGAACACTATTCTGGTTAGAATCAGGTTTCTCATATCTATTATGGTAGGAAAGCCTAAGGGTGGCAAATCACATTGAGATATCATATTGAACTCCAGTATGAATGTGACTGAATCTGAAAGTTTGGGAATATTCTTCAACCAGAATCAAGAAGCCAAATAATGAAAATTATGAAAGATCATTCTACTACCTGTGCTCCAACTTGGATGAGCAAACCACCTTGGACCAATTCACAGCACCAACTACAAGTGAACCGATCATTTTCACTGTATTCATTTCACACAACCTGGCTTAGGTGGAGTAATTAAATTGTCAGCTTCTTTTGTAGAAGGTGAATAAATAAAAGATGGTTAATTGGTTCAACACAAAATTTCAACTACTATAATTATGTTTAGAAGATCCTGAAAGCAAGATTATCCAGTTGATAAATGAGAGTTGACTGGATTCTTGTAAGTTCAAAAGAAGGATAGAAACAAAACTTCTCTACAGTTTTCTTGACTAAAATACACTATATGTACACTTTCCCATTCCTGGAATTTTAAAAGCAGGTTTAAAAACACTCAGCATAGATCCAGCAGAGGTGGCTGAATTTAATTGCTTAAGTGAGTTCTAGAAACTTTAAAATCATTTTAGTAGAATTCAGTGCTATTGTCACTGCAATAAGTGGGTTTTAGAAAATAAGTGTGAAAAATCAGGTGTTAATATAATACTAAGGATAAAGCTCTAGAAGCTATTTTACTACATAGGTAAAGAAAAGATAAACTAACTTGTAACAAAGACCACAACTGCATGTTGGATTAGATTGTCTTATATTCCAGAATAAAATGTACTGTATACTTCTCCTCATTTTGTTGTGCACTGTAATGAAATGTGAAAAATTCCTTATTTAGTTGTATGTGAATGAAAATATGCTTGTATTTAGTAAAATGGTTGATTATGTGACTGCGAGATTCCAAGTGTGTGTTGTAGCTATTTCCAGAATTTGTCACTTCAGCACAGCAACTAATGCAAGGATATTCATAAGATATGACATGTACTTTGCACACAATTCACTAGTATCTCAAAGCCAGAAAGAGAACATGGTTTTTGAAAGTTTTATGACCATCATGTCAAAAGTCACAGTAGCTTCATTTTTTTCCCATGCTACTGTGGGAAAAGTTGGTTCTGTCAATACTAAAACTTTCGTTGCAATTTTTATGTTAATTCTATTGCCAGGTAGTCAATTTCAATTATTGTCTTCCATGAAAAATCTTCTTTTCTCCAGGCTAAATTGCCTCACCTTTTTCAAATCCTCCTATGGCATGCTTTTCATGTCAGGATCACTTGGAGTGTGGGACCCAGATTGGAGCACAATCATTTAGGACATTACCCAGTGTTGATAGTACACATGTAAGGAGGAAATAAAAGGAAATGATGTTTGATTCTGAGTCTAGTCATGGGTAGCCTAAGTTCTATACAGTTTTATTATTTTATAGTCATGAGTGAAGGGAGGGAGGGAAGGGGAAGGAAGGAAAAAAATCAAAGGACTCTCTTTTTCTCCTTCCCTCCCTCCCTCCCTCCCTTCCTCCCTTTCTGTGGTAGAGGATTGAACCCAGAGGCATTTTAACTCTGAGCTACACACCTACAGCCCCTTTTAAAATATTTGTTTTGAAACAAGGTCTCACTAGGTTGCTGAGAGTCTTGCTAAGTTGCTGAGGTTGGCCTGGGACTTGTGATCCTCTTGTCTCAGCCTCCCACTTACTGTAATTACAGGCTTGTACCACCATGCACAGCTTCTCTTTTTTTCTTAAAATGCTCCCCAGAGCTTGATCATCTTCATTTATATTAATTCTCTTGGTGACCTCATTCAGTCACATGGCTGTCAGTACCATCTGTAAGCCAGTAAGTCCCAAATTTATATCTCCAGTTTGTCTCTTTCCTATAGACACCAGACCCTTATTACCAACTGCTTATCTATCATGTCAATTTGAATGTTTATTAGGTATCAAAAATTTAACATGTCCCAAATCAGGACTCTAATCTTCCTGAACAGTGTGTTCCTCCAATATCCTTCCTCTTCTCAGTAAATGGCAGCAACATCCTTCCATACATTCCTACAAAGAACATTGGAGTAATTCATCCTTGACTCCTTTCTTTCATACATCTGATCTATCTGGAAATTATGCTGGGTCCACCTTAAAAATATAACCAGAATCTTTTCAACATTTTCACCGCTAACACTGGTGTTAGCCACTATCACTTCTTTTTTTTTTTTTTTGCGGTACTGGGGGTTGAACTCAGGGGCATTCTACCTCCGAGGTATACCCCCAGCCCTATTTTTTTATTCTTTATTTTGAAACTGAGTCTCACTAAGTTGCAGAGTGCCTCACTAGGCAGCTGAGGCTGGCCGTGAACCCGGATCCTCCAGTCTCAGCCTCCCGAATGCTGGGATTACAAGTGTGCGCCACCACGCCCAGCTCCCACTATCACTTCTTACTTGAGTTACTGTGGTAGCTGGTTTCCCTGAAGCCACTCATGTCCCCCAGATCCATCCCATTTCCTCTGTATACTTCATTTTGTACTGCTGACTCCTTGTTTGCTTAACTCCAGCTACACAGTTTCCTTTCTTGTCCTTCAAACACACCAAGCACTTTCCTACTCTAGGGCTTTTGGACTTACTCTTCCCTCTGTCTGTGATTATATTTCTTGAGATATCTGCATGGATTTTTCCCTCACATCAATCAAGTTCTGAAGCCAGCAGCTTCCAATCCCTAGAGAAGATATGGCTCCAGAAGTCACTGCTTACAGCTCAAGTTGGAGTCTTACTCTTTAGCCTTTCCTGGGGAACAACAAAGTTTTGGTTTATAGCCAATTTGCTACACACAAACCACAAATTTGTCAAGCCCAATTATCCAATACTAAAATTAACATCTGCCCAAATGTACTTCATCCACCTCAGTCTTCCTCATTTCTGTTCCCGTCCTATCATCTACAGCCTTGCTCAACACAGATTTATCTCTCCACCATTTTTCCATCTTCATTGTTATCACCTTTATCCAAGCCACTACCAACTTTTATCTGACTACTTCAATATTTTATTAACCCATCTCCCTGTTTCTGTTCTTCTTCCCACTTCCACTATGTAAGTGGCTTCTCATTACATTTTGAACAAAATTGAAATAAATCTTATATTTCTTAACATGGCTACAAGGCCCTTCATTACTCACCAGCTGTGAGTTCTCTAAAAGTAGGACTCTCACTCCAACATATAGGATAGATATGAGCTTGAATAATCCATACATACACAAATGAATTATTTTCTTACCCAATGACCTTGACTTGTTGCTTCAGTAAAATAAAAAAAGGCCCTGTCCTGAAGCATTATCAAATTGTATACAGTCTCTGGAGTTTTCTCTGATCACACACTCTGATTGCCTGCTGTCTTCCATGAGCCCTGTTTTAAACTTCTTTAGGATCTTCAATCAACCATTGCTCATTGCCAGTCCATCAAAGGTAGCCATTGACTTTATTTCCCTTCCTCCTTCTCTTGCATCTTATAGCCAACTGAATTCTACCATCAGTTCGTAAAGAAAATTATTATTAAAAGTTTGGTCTATTTCGTGTGTGTGTGTGTGTGTGTGTGTGTGTGTGTGTGTGTGTGT
>PVLC010015696.1:0-36760 GCA_004027655.1 Graphiurus murinus
CTCCACCTCCTCTTTCTTTTTCTTTTTCTTCTTCTTCTGTAATATTCATTCTAATAGGTGTGAAGTGCATGTCAGCATGGACACAACAATCTCACTTCTAGGTATATGTATCCAAAGGAAATAAAATCAGCACACTCATTGAGATCACTCCCATGTTTATTGAAATATTACTCATAACAGCCAAGATAGGTAAACAAACTAATTCAGTTGAATGGGTAAAGAAATACGTTAAATGGAATATTGTTCATCCTTAAAAAGGAGGAGATCCTGCTATTTTCCATAATATGGAAGAACTTAAAGGACATTATGTTGAGCGAATAATCCAGACACATAAAAATACTGCATAATCTCACCCCTGTGTGGAATCTTTAAAAAATGTTGAAGATCTAGAAACAGAATAAAACTGTGGTTACCAAGGATTGTGGGAGGAGGAAGTGGGAAGATGTGGGTCAAAGGATACAAAGTAGCAGTCATACAGGATGAAAATGTACAGAGATTTAATGCCCAACATGAGAACTATGGTTAATAATATGCATTGTATTCAACATTTTTGCTAGGAGAGTAGATGTGAGATTCTTTTGCTGCAAAAACTAAAGTTTATCATGTGAGATGATGGATATATTAATTTGATTAAGATAATTATTCTGCTATATGTATTTCAGAACATCATGTTAGGCATATGCAATAAAAATACTATGGAAGAATACTTGCCTCATGGGATCCTTCTGAAAATTAGATAGCGCATGAGAAAGCATCTGGAAAAAATTTAACACATAGTAGTTTTTCAATAAATATTGGTTGATTTTAGTTGAAGATGGGGATTTAGCTCTTCTAATAGAATTTGAAAGGGTATGTTTAAACTGGCAATATTTACAAATCTTTTTTGTTCTCCCTAGTTTCCATATAATTTGCTACATAAAAAATGCTTCCATATGGTAGAGGTTGATTTTCATATTTTTCTGTAGGGTTAACAACATCTATAGGAAGCACAACACAGTGTCTAATTTGCATAAAAATACAGACTATACCATCTATAAATGTCTTAATGTCATTGCCTCGAAGACACCTGTGAATAATTTTCCAGGCCCATGATCTTATTGCTGAGACTGAGCAAGAGACTACATATAAACATTTGGATTAATGGGAATTCAATTTTTATTTACATATTTTGTTACCTAGGTTAGGACAGTTTGCTAATGTAGTTACAATTATGCATTTTTATTGTCTCAGTATGTTCTCAAACTCAGTTCATTTGTGACCTTCAAGTTTGCAAGGCCAAAAAGGAGTTTCTACTTTCCTTGTTATTTCACAACATTCAGACCTGAATACTAAGCTCTTAGAAGCAAATCTATACGGGAATAGCTCAGAATTTTAACTCCACTTTGTCTAGGACTTATGAGCATGCATCCACAAAAAGATCAGTGGTTCTCCAACTATGCATTTCCCAAGAGTGTAGAGATTGCTTTGCAATCTGGCATGCAGCCCTGGAATCTTCATTCTAATAATCATCACAGTGATTCTGATGAGGCTGTTGTGCAGGATGTGTTTTGAGATACACTGCTCTAGATCTATGCCTCCCACATGAGGGTCCATTAGTGAAAAGGCAAAGTTCGTGAGCAATTTTCAGTTCTGGAAATAGCAGTGGAACTGAGATTTCCCAATTTCAGGAGAATGACAGGTTTCTATGCTTTTCTCTGGATTTCTGTCAATCAAGTTTATGGTAGTGCTGTTGTTTTTGAGGCCACCCCACAGTCCTGGAGTATCTCCAGGCCACTTGGCATGAAATGAGATCCCTGGATTTAATAACCAGATGCCATGGAAAGCTATTTAGTCTCTAAATATGATGTCAATGTAGTAGATGCTACAGATTATGTCATTCAACACACACTTCCAATATGATTCTCTTATGTTCTCTTGTACTATATAGATATAGATATATAGATATATCAAAAAGCGAAAAATCTGTGTTCTGAGACTTCTACGCAGGTGAAATTTCATAGGTTTCTAGAGATTCTGATAGACAGATACAACTGTGAGAGTCTTGGAGAGCACAGTTAATATCCATGTTAGAAATCAGACCTCAGTGAAGAAGCATTTGGTTCCATTGGGGCAACATTTGGTTCATTTGGTTCCATAGTACACATTCCACTTTCTGGTCCTTTGAATCATGGCAGCTAAGCAACAGGTGGCAGCAGCAGTTGGGTACCAGATATGGAAGTTCGGACATATGGTTGGACATTTCTCCTGATCATATTGATCCAAGCTGAGTAGCATTCAATCTAATTGCTTTGGATATATGGTAAATTCTGTGAGCTGTCTACTAATCTCTAATACAGATCTTTCTACTTAAACCAAACACAATGGCTTTTGTCTGCAACTAAACTGCCCTTAGGTTACCTATCCTTAATGGGTTTAATGAATTCAAAACTGGAATATTTCCTCCATCCATCTACACAGAGTCAAATTCTCTTTCCTACCTTGTTGCAAGCACCAGTCCCTACATCAATCTAGAGTGCATAATCCATCTCCTTTTAATAGGTGACATGATCCCAGCCCAGACATGGTAATGTCTTAGTTTACTTGGGTATAAAAACTTGCTGACTTTCCCAAGAATTCATTATAAGGATGTAGTCTATATTTTTTCTAAATGTCTTTTGTTATCTTCCACTATTCCTCCCTGGGAAATGAACCCCTATAAAATAGGGACAATTTTAGAATTATGGATATGTAATGGCCTCACAAATCTATAGAACAGTAATAATAATAATAATATCCACAATAATGATGGTGGTGAAATTTGCTGTTACAATACAAATAGCTGCAGTATCTTGAGCAGTTACTCTTCTCTGGGACACACACTATGGTATTGCAAAAAGTATTTCACTTAACCATCAGTGGAATTTCAGACTGTCTCATGGCCCTTCATTCAGTGTCATGTTTGATTCATATTTTTGTTGCTACTGGAAACCTCAAGCCACGGAGAGGTAATTCTTTACTATTTATCAATATTATTTTCTAGTTTACATTCTTCTTTTTATACTCAGTGTGAGAATATCCTTCAAGAAGTTAAAAAAAATAAGTAACTGAGGTGTTATGTGAATAATATGTCCTGACAAAGTCATGACCCTTTGGCTTGGCTCAGATGCTTTTGTTGGATAGCATTCATCAATGTGACCTACAAAGAGAATTGCCACTGATGTGGTCCAGGATGGATGGATAATTCTGTTGTACAGTGTGTAGTAACTAGTAGATATTCAACATGAATGAGTTATCCTGGTTCCTCTGGGTGTGGCCCTACGAGACATGGGGGTAGCTGCAGGTCACTATCAATTATATTGTGTGTCCTCAGTTGTGGTTACTTTAAGCAGATCAGCTCTGGGATGTCACTTCCTTCTATGAGGCATTTATTTCTATTTGCAGGAACTTTTCACTTTCTCTGTCTGTTACTGCTCAAAGGTCACCTGAAATGCAGAGCTTTTATTAGCTGTAGTGAAAGGATGTACTTTCCCCTGAAAGCTCTCTGCCAAATGCCTTTCCCATTCTTTTATTAATGAGAGAATGGATTCTCTCTTCACTTGCCTAGCCCTGTAGCACTTACTCTTTCTCTGCCCCCCTCTTCTTACATTTAGCAATCCTCTGCCTATGTTCTGTATTTTGCCCAAAGGGAAATGATGGACAGATCTATTTTCCTGTTTGTTTCTTTTTCCTTTTTTTGGCGGGGGGCTACCAACATATGAATGGGATATGAACTCACAGTCATGAAATCACGATTGCCACCCTGATTTCTGCATAGCACTAGCAAATTTTCCTGGGGTTTAGGTAAGGGCTTTGCTTAACCACTTCCCTCCCTTTGTCATAAGGATGGCACAGGCTAGGAATGATTGTGATAGCACAAAGAAGTGAAGGCAGTGTAATAAGACTTGATTTGGCTTCCACTTTGCAAGCTGGAGATTCCTGTTGAAAAGAGGTGACCCTGTGACTGACATGGAGCTCTTAAAATAAAAAGTTTAACTCTGGATGGCTCCTCATTCATAGCCCCAAAGTAGAAATTATATATGTATGTATATGAATTATATATATTATATTTGAAAATTAAATATATTATATATTTGAGAATTTGTAAACTTCTAAGCTATAAATCATGTGCATTTGAATTTCTTTTCAAAAGAGGTAGAACATAGGGGAAGCCTCTGTTAATTAGGATTAAACTTATAAAACAGGATGAGGTCACATAATTCCTAGAGTTGTACCAACATTAACAGCTACTAATATGGAGTATAACTGGCTCTGGCCTGCTAGTGGGCTTAAAAACCTTCTGGTCTGCATTCAGTTGGCATTGGCTAATTGCCTGCTGAGGCATCATTCTGTCAGGACCATGTTACAGCATCTTTAACAAAAGAAGAGGAATGCAAAGAGAAAAGAAAATCCTCATTTTTAATTTTTTTCTTTTCTTTTTTGGTACTGAAGATTGAACCCAGGGGCATTCTATCTCAAATCTACACCCTAAGTCCATTTTTGTTTTTTGTCTTTTTTTCTTTTGGAACAGCCTCTGGATAGGTTGGTGAGACTCTCACTACTTTGTCGAGGTTGTTCTTGAACCTGTGATCCTCCTGTCTCAGCCTCACAAATACTGGGATTACAGGTATATACCACCATGCTTGGCTCCTTCTGTCCTTTTCTAAGCAATGAATGTTATACTTGGAATCATACATGGTGCTAGACTGAGTGTTTGTATCCCTTCCAGAATTTATGTGTTGAAATTGGAACCCTCAACATGATGATATTAGAGGATGAGGCCTTTGTTAGGTGATCCATCATGAGGGTAGAGTCTTGTATTTGAGATTAGTACCCTTATGAAAGAGACGTCAGGGAGATATCTCACCCCTTCTGCTTTGTGAGAACCCAGGAAAAAGATAGCATGCTGTCTACAAAGAGAGCCCTCACCAGACACTGATTCCAGCTTCCAGAACTGTAAGAAATAAGTTGATATTGTTTATAAGCTATGCAGTCTATGATACTAGTTATAGCATCCTACATGAACATGAGGTCCAGCAAATCATTCATATCATCAATCTCTCTAAGCATATCTGTCAAAGGAGAAATGTCAAAATCCATAAAATTGGGAGTGGAGACTTAATATTCAATGACAGAATCAAGGCTTCAAATATGGAACACTGGGATGAAAACCAAGGTGAGCTACAACTTAACTGAACATCATGTCACTCAGTTAAGTGAAAAGAATCACTTATTTGACTCCTGAATGATGCTGACATGACTTAATTGTTGCTCTTGTGGAAAATGTTAAAGAGAATTAAGTTGACTCTAAGGTCATTACAAATCAGTTGTCTAATGTGGCACCAGACTGTAAAGTTCCTTGAGGTTAAAAATTATGTCATTGAGTTATCGCCAATACTAAGCACAGCTTCTGGGAAACATCAGTTATCAATACAAATTTGTGGAATGTGACTGCTAAAACTGCAATGGGATCTTAGAGTTATAGAACAAGAATAACTGATAAAATAAGCATTGAAGAAATAAACAGACAAGAGGAATGTGATGAAGATGAAGAAGTATGCAGAAGCCACATTGCAGGAGAAACAAAGGAATGAGGGCTTGCTCTTAGCAAAGTAAACATCTAGTGAGGAGAAATTCCATGACAGTTGTATTTAATTTTTTGAAAAAGATGTTGTTTTTAAGTTTTACTCTTGGAGAATAAGTTATTTTCTATTGCAAAAGCATCAGAGAGACAAATTTTACCCAAATATGAGAAAGAGTTTTAAAATAAAAGTAGTGTATACTTCTGGTTATTCTCTATTATCAATTTTCTCATTTTTTCTATTGTAGAAAAATCTTTGATTTTTTTTGATAAGCCTAGAATAAAGCCTTCCTATATTCCAGTCACTCTTTATTGAGTTCTCTTCAAAAAGAAGGGATGTGTCTCCACCCTTCCCCTTACTCATTCTTTCTAGTGGGAATTTAGACTCCTGATGATTGGAGCTGCAAAGGCCATCTAAATCGTAATAAGCTGCTGCATTTGGAAGACAGCAGAGCAAAAAATAGATAAAAGTATGGTATTTAATATTTGTATAGCTGCCATATTAGGCTTGGACCACCTACCCAGATATAAGCCACTATATTGTTAAAAACACTATTATTTTGGGTCTCTCTGTGGCATCAGAAGAACTAATGTGTTATGTTTCTATTCCTCCCAACATGTGATTTGGAAAGTAGTGACTTCCTACTAGCTGGAGAGGTTAAATGAAAACTTGGTGGAGGAGAGTATCTCATTGAATAGGTGAAATATCCTTTATCATTCTTCACAGTTTATATATGGGACATTTGGATGATAATGGAAGAGTTTATGTCAGCTTCACATGTCTTAGAAGATACTTCATTTCTGATTTAAATTGTAAGAGGAGATAAAAAACCATGCTAAGTGAAAACCAGCTGGGGATATTTACCTCTGGAAAGATAAGCCTATGAGGGTTGGGTTGGTAGTTTGTGGAAGCCTTAATCATATAGCAGGTATGATGTGAGGTATAAGATGTAAACTTGGATCATGTGTGGAAACATCAGGATTATAGTTGGGACTGCGACTGCCTGGGCAGGCTTCTTTCCATCTAGTACAAATATCATCCAAGACTTGGAAGTTTTACAGTAGATCTTATTTTGTTGACTTGAATCCAATATACAATGGCCCTTTGGAATCCTGAGGATGATATTTGATCTAGCAAAGCTTTACCATAATCCAGATATGGCCCATTCTTTGTGCTTATTAGAGCAAAGAATTAATGAAGAGGTATTTTGGAGGGAAATTCCAAACATTGCTGAGTTTGTCTTGAATGTATAATCTTCATCTCTCCTACTGAGGAATCCAAGTAGATATTTTATGAAAACCTCAGTGGGTTTAGTGTCATCTCTTAAAGTCTGAGAATAATTTCTATGTTGATTATATCTTAGTTATGTATCTTTCAAGCACTGTATGCAAAGAATTATAATAATGAGTTTTGTTGACCAAAGAAAAAGTCCAATACTAACACAGTGATTTAAACGAGGAACTGGCAGCTCCCCAATTCCCTCTTCAGCCATATTTCTGTTCTCAAAGTGGAGCTTAGACTGTGAGAAAATCTTCCTCTCAAATGCCCTTTCATTGATACTCTATTCCTGGAGTCCATGATGCGATGGATTTTTCTCTCTCTCTCTTCTGGGTTTCTCAAAGGCATGATATTGGCTGGTATAATTCTTCAGTTTTCCTTAGACCTACATTTATATGGCTGAACCTTCCGGAATAGTTCAAGGAGAGGTAAATCTGGATGTGTTTTTACCTCTCACCATTGACTTTTCCCATGTCTACTCTAATTCTATGTCTCTTCAGGATCACTTCCTGTTTCTCCTTTTATCAGCCATACTTTTTTTTTTTCAATTACCCATTCATCCAACAAACATTTACTGAGCACCTATTTCCAATTCATATGTTCTGCCATGCTGTTGGCCTACAGAGATGACTATATACTCACTCAACAAATGGTTACTGTGCTAGGCAGCATGTATATAATAGTGAGTAAGATAGATCCTCAGAGCACTAAACTAGTGAGGAGAGAAATACAGATTCATCTGAAAGTAGTAATTAGCACTTAGGGAAAGGATTCCCTGTTACTGTTATAAATGCTTTGCCTGCATTCTTTCCTGTAGTCATAAGACAGACTAATCAGGCAGATAGTTCTCTTGTCTCCATTTTACCAAGAAAGGAACTGAGGAACAGAAAAATGAGTAATGTAACCAAGGTCACACAGCTATGAAATGATGGAGCTTATTGTGTCATCTCTAAGTCATGAATTGTAAGCCAGAAGTAGAGGTGGAAATAGACTGCCCATGTAGAAGAATACTTTTTTAAATCATGGGTTGTTTAAAATGGCACATACATAGCTGGGCATGATGGCACATGCCTATAATCCCAGTATTTGGGAGGTTGAGACAGGAGAACGGGTTCCACCAACTTAGGGAGACTCTGTTTCAATAGAAAAAAAATAAAAAGTCTGGGGGGTGGGTAGCCCAGTGGTAGAATGGCCCTGGGTTCAATCCCCAGTATCAAAAATAATTGCACATACATAGAATTTTTAGTTCAGTTTTGTTTCTGTATTCCCCACACATGACACAAGCTTATTCCTGCACCCAGAGAAAGGCACTCCTATTATCCCATTGACACTTCCCCTGCTTTTAACCATAATTCTACTGCTTCCCAAATCACTGTAACACAGGTAAGAGGAGTGTAAAAAGCCTGAAGGAAATTGATTAACCCAGAGGTTTAGATGAAACTGGAGGAATTAAGTTAGGCTTAAATGATCAGCAGAAGTTTGCTAAACAAAGCAGGTGAGAGGTCAGGGTGCAGGAGAAGGCACTTCAGGCAGAAGGAGCAGCCTGAGTAAAGACCTGGAGACAAAAACAGTACATGCACACACTGGCAAATAGTTTGGTGTTATAAGATCCCAAAGTCAGAGGCAAGAGTTGCTGGTGGAAAGTAGGCAAGGTCAGGATACACAAGAGCCATGCAAGCCAGTCTAAGAAGCTGGGACTCCATCCTGAGTGCCTCTGGGGTCACCGAGAACATTTAAATAGAGACAAAATTATCATATTGTAATTTTAGTAAAATATACTGGAGGATGAATTGGAGGGAGAAAGGAGCAGAGATAGAGATCTTTCTTTTCCAACTGTCTCCAAATGTCATACCTCTTCAAATAGCTTTCCTATACAATCATCCTGGAACAGCTAAGATAGAAAAGTCAAAAACAGATTGGGGACCTTCAAAAATGCAGCACCATTCCCCCAGGAGAGTCTGCTCAGAGCGTATGTCACCAAGAAGACCAGGGACAGTCATAGTTAATCTTGAGAAGGCTGTGCATCTGAATAAAAGCATCTCTGGCAGATAACTATGCCAGCCTCTGACTCCAACCGATAACAAATTACTCTGTCTCTGGCAAAGGTGTACTTGTGGACTATTTCATGTGGTAACACTGGATTTGCAGCATGAAACACTAGTGTTAGCAAAGGGTGCAGCTAGCAATTTGAAATTGGTGCACACAGCAGTCAATCTATTGCTCCCCAGCCCCATAGGCCCCCAAAGTAGGCTTGCCATTAAACACAGTGTGAGGTACTGCCCAGTGGAGACGTGTCTGCCCACAGCCAGCTGCACACCCTCCACCCTCTCCCCTCTCCTCGGTCTCTTACAGACACAGCAGAAATAAAACAAACTGGCACTTGGATAGATTTTTGGAGTACTTTTTCATCAAACATTCTGCTTTCTCATCTCTTTGGAGTATATAGGAGGGGAAGAAAAGAGATGGGGAGAGAAAAAGGGTGGCAGGCAGGGAGGCAGTAAAGGAAAACACATGTTCTCTATCCTAAAGGACAGTTTATTATCTTGATTAAGGACTAGGAAGGAAAAAAACAGAGAAATCAACTAAATTCTTTTCAGTGAGCACTTATTGAACTCATATGCTTAGATGACTGAGACAGAGTCTTTCTCCTCAAGTTACCCTACTTTGGTTGTGGATATCTGTGCACATATATACACATGTCACCTGCAGAGTGACCGAGGTATATAATTGGTAAAGAAGCCACCTCAAGGAGGGACTGGAACTCCACTGGGGGGTGGAAGACAAAGGATCTTAAAAAGGGGGGAGTGTGAGTGGGAAGTTCTGTAGACATACACAAAGAGGGAGCAGACATTCCAATCAGAGCAGAGACACAGGACAGGGAACAGCATGACTAACCTCAGTACTGGAAGTCAGCTGTAAGGGAGGGGAGGAAGCAGCATGAAATGAGACCAAGTGGTGGCCCCGTAACACAGGGTGCGCCCTGGAAACACGGTGCCAGAATCCAGGGGCTTTTTCCTAAAGAAAGGGGAGCTAGTGATGGTTTTCAAGTAGGGAAGTGACACATTCAGATCCATGTGTCTAAATGATTCTGTCTGTGGCAGTATGGGGGAATGGTTGCAGAAAGGTAAAGCTGAAGATCAGGAGATAAGAGATTATCTATGCAAAATGTGATGACCCTGAATTTCTGTATTTTCAGTAGAGATGGATAAAAGAGCTGGACTTATGAAATAGACAGTTGATGACTCTCCTGGGCAATGATATTATCACCTTTCAATTCTCTACTTGCTGTGTTCTGAATCTTGGTGTACCCCTCCCCCCATTCATCTGTTGAAACTTAATCCCCAATGCAATAATATTAAGAAGGGGAGGGGGCTTTAGGAGGTGATGATGTCACAGAGGCAGAGTCCTTAAGAGTGGGATTAGTTCTTTTATAAAAGAGGCCCCAGGGAGCTCATGCATTCTTTCCTCTAGGCAAGGACATAGCTAGAAGCCATAGGGTCAGTCCTCACCAGACTCTAACATTTGCAAGCTCCTTGATCTGAGAATTTCCAGCCTCTAGAACTGTGAGAAGGAATTTCTGTTGTTTATTACTTACCAGGTTTGAGGTATTTTGTTATAGCACTCCAAATAGACTTAGACACTACTATTTTACATGTTAACAAGATAAACCAGTCCTGTATTTTCCTGCCTTCTCTTTATCTTCAATATAAGGTTTTGGCTATGATGTTGTGTTTAATTCCACCCATTCTGGGGTCATATACCTGAATGCAAACCTCCAGTGTATTTCTTACTGACTATGTTTTTTTTTTTTTTTTGCACAAGAAATGTAACTTCTTATTGCCTTATTTATAAAATGAAAATTTATATAATGATACTATCATTTCATAGGATTATTATGGGTATAAAGAAGTGGGTTCAATTGTAGGTGCTGGAGACTAATTTGTAATTCTGCTTCACTATCTTCTACCTGTGTGACTTTGAATCAGTCACTTAACATTTACAACAGAGTTTGAGAAAACAATAATTTCTTAAATGAGTGATTGAATATTCTATCTTTGCAATATTTTTCCCACTGTCACTTCAAATGAATACAGTTTCAATTGCTGAGCAAAGAGAATAAATGGTAAAAAATTATAATAATTTCTTTCACCTGCATATCACTTTGTAGTTTTCAAAATACTTGTATAATTTTCATATCATCACCAGCAACTCCTTTTGAATCTTTCTGTGAAGTCACCAATGGCTCGGTGGTCACTCAAATCTCTCAGCAGGTAGAGTTGACAAATTTGATGGTCAATTTCATCTTGTGCCTCCTTGTTGTAAGCACACATTATAGAGATAGCTATTATGCAATATAAGTTAGTTAGAATAAAGGATCAGGAGACCTGAGTTTAAATCTCAGTTCTGTCATTTATTAGTCAGGAGGCTTGCTAAATTGCTTAAAATCTTGGATCCTGAAGATTTTCCTGTATAAGCATCATATGTGGACGTGCATGTACAAATGGCTCGAATGAAGCTTTGGAGGCAGAACCCAGAATAAAAGAAAAAAAAAAAAGAGAGAGAAGGGAAGATTTGTAGAAGAGAATGGTGGTCCTATAGGTAGCCAATTAATTATTCAAGTTACTCTATAGTTCTAACTTGGACTAGGAATTCTCTAATGTTTGTCATTTCCAAATTCTTAATCTTAAAAAAAATCAAATAGGGACTCAGGAAACCTTTTCCAAGGAAGTTTTTTAATAACTCTTTCTCCTTTCTCTATTTCTGAGCATAAAGCAATCTAGTGAAAGCATGCTAATTTTGGAGTCATTGAATCTGAGTTCAAATTCCAGCCCTGCTGCGTTTTAACTATGTGATCTTGTGGAAGTTAATTAACCTCAGGGGCTCCAGCTTCTCCATGTGTAACCATGATCTTGAGAGGCTTCCTCAGAAAATGAACATGCCTCCCCACCTCCTGCACAGATCCTGGCAGATAACAGTAACTCAGGGTTCTTTTTGTTTTGAATTTCCTTCTCTCTTTCCTTCCTTCCTTTTGCTGATCTTTCCTTCCTCTCTCCCTCCCTTGTGCAAGCTCCCCTGACCCTCTGCTCCTTTGGCTGAGTGGATTCAGCTCTGGAAACAGAATGGCTATGGTTCATTTCAGGACACAGATATTTTGAGCTGTTTGTTTTCCAGCTTGCAGTCATGTTTTCCAATTCAGGTTACGTTTCCTGCTGGAAAACTGGGCCCTCACAAGAGCTTTTGGCAGCCACAGACTGATTTGGTTGAGAACCATCCCATCCTTGGCAGGCGGTGGAAGAGAGCCACTCTGTGTGTGCGGGCGGCAATTCACACTCCTCCTCTGAGGCTGGACTGCTCGCCAAAGTCACCACCCACACAGCTCCATCTCCCCTGGGATGGAGAAGCCCTTTCCAGCCTAATGGTGATACACTTCCTTGGAAGAGGAGCGCAGAAGCACTGAAAGAACTAAAGCTGGGCTTTGCCATATCCTTGGTCAGAAGCTACGTATGCACTACTGGGCTCTTAGCCCCTGCAAAGGGTGTAGATGGGAGGTTGGTGCAGTTATGTAGAGATTGGTCCTAACCTACTGGAGTGTTCTCTGGTTCCTGAGCCTTCGTTTTATTTTAATTTCTTCTGACTTTGATATTAATTTATCTGAGTCTTAGGTGGTCATACTAAATATTTCCTACACTCTTTGTCCTTTCCTAGTCTCATCTCCCAATCTCAATTGTCATTTCATGTCATACCATCCAGTAGTCTGCTAGTATTTTATCTTTTTTTTCCAGTTTTACCTTCAATATTTCCATGTTGAGCCTAAATCAACATGTCTAAAGGAAAACACAGTAATAAACTACCCTTGCTTCTCCTGTGCTCCTCAATTCAGGAAAGACCTTCATTAGCTCAAGTAGTTTGAGCTGGAGAATTAGGAATCACTTCATATTCTTTCATGCCCCCCTATGTCTTCTGTCCTTTAGCCGATCCCTTAGAACTTGTTAGCTCCTAAATGTCTCTTGATTTTTCTTCTTCTTATTCTCAATCCCCCAAGTCTACTGCTATAAGACAGATGTTATCATTTTGATTATTCTGAAATGCCTCTATGATGGGTAATTTATTGGTCATTTTGACTGGGCTAAGAGATGCTCAGCTAGTTGGTCAAGTAACATTTCAGGGTGTGTGTATGAGGGTGTGTCCTGGTCAATAGAACAGATAAAAAAGATATAAGAGCACTGATGTAGGCAAGTATAATCCAATCTGTTAAAGGTCTAATCGAATAAAAAGGTAGAAGAAGGACTAATTCTCTCCACTCACCCCCATTCCTCTTGAGATGAGGCAATTCATCTTCCCCTGCCCTTGTTCTTTGAAGCTTCTCATTCTTAGGACTTCAACCCTGTAATGAGAGTTGCATGATCAGATCGCTTTGCTCTCAGGCCTTTGGATTTGAACTGAATTTTATCCCTGGCTTTCCTGGCTCTCCAGCTTGCAGATTGGCATATTGTAGGACTTCTCAGCCTCTATAACCATGTGAGCTAATTCTTATAATAAACCTCCTCTTCTATATCTCTATGCATACAGAGAACTCTAACACTGTACCCTAATACTCTTCTCTTTTTTTGTACAGTCTCTGACCCAGTGTATTTGAAACTTGGATCTGATTGTGTACCCCACTGCTTAACATCTCTGTCACTTGTTCTTCAATGATTAGCTATAGAATTAAGCTGAAATGCAGGAAGTGAATTTCTCTCTCTCATAACTCTATTAATGACATCAAATTCCAATTCCATTCCAAACATCCTGGACAAGGTCATGACTCTTTTATCTTTGATCCTGCAATTTCTTCTACCTGCAAAGTTCTATCCCACACATTCTGCTTTCTTCATTTATCCATTCAAGAAGCTATTACCAGTTCCAAACCCTAGTGTAAAGAATTCTTCTGTTTAAAACAGAGTTTGAAAACACTAGACTCAGTAATCCCTAAAGTGCTTTCCAGCTTGAAAATCCATGATTCGGCAAAATCTTGCATTTTATATTCAGAGTCACCTGCTTTCTCTCGTTCTTTTTTCTTTTTTTGGATGTCAGAATAATATCTGCTTTAGGAACTGTGTTGTGGGCTAACAGTGCCCTTTAAAAGAAGTCTGAAATTGAAGATCAAATCCACAGAAGTACCACCAGCCCTGTTTGTAGAAATGAGTCTCAGAGCAGAAATGGTAGGGGGAAATGTGCCAATTCTAGTAGAAAGAAAATGTGAGCTCAGAGATCTCATGGGACTTGACATTTCCATCGATCATGACCAGCAAGCATGGAAGGGGAATGACTTGGTTTAATGCAAATCCTCTGGATCTAGTTAACCATTTGGAAATCATGAATAACAATCACTTTCTCCATTAAGGCCCAATTCTTGTCACCAGCTATAATAAATACATATCATATTGTCCATGCATCAATGTTACAAGGTTCTTCAGGAAAAATCTCCAGGGATATACATGCATGCACAAGTTTGCACACATACACATACACACACACACACAGAGGAAAGTATTTGTATACCTATTGTCTTCTGAAAAGCCACATAAGGCTGGTTAATAAGTAGGTGGATAAGCTCTATTGCCCCCTTTCTTCCAATGTATGACACCACATCCAAAACATGCCTTTAACCTTCCCATCAGCATTCAGCCATCCCAGGGAAAGTTAAGACATCTAGGCCCTGCACATTTTTTTTTTTACCTTCTTCATTACCATCTATCCCCCCTTTGCCTCACAATACTCCTGCATTTACCAGGCTACAGCAGCTTCCTCTCCCAACACCAGCTCCACAGTCCCTCTTGTCCTGATATACAGTCTGGCTTCCCACTTTGTTGCCCTGGCATACTCACTTGGACTTACTCATCGTTTGATTCAATTTGTTCCCAAATGTTCTAGGAAACCCTTCCCTCCAATTTCCATACCAAATCCCCTGCTTAGGGAATCCACCTTAGCAAAGACTGCTGGCCTTGTCATAGCCCAGCTGGGCCAGATATTAAACTACTGCCTCTTGGCTCCAAACCCACTCTTCCTGTGCTGGATTTGTGATGCTGGTACTGGGAGCCGGAAGACCTCATTTCTGCTTTGCCACCTGGCTCCATGATAGGTTCTGACAATAGGAGGCACTGGAGGGATATTATGAGATGGGAGGAAGAAGAAGGGATTTTTCCTTCTTGTGGGTTCATGTGGACTTTGAATGGATCACCCCAGCCTCCCTTTACTACAGAAGCAGCAGTTTTTTTGCAGCAACAACCGAATTCAATTTTTCTGACACTTGAACAGTCAGTCTTCTAGCACTTTTTTCAGAGGCACAAACACAGCACAGAGGGAGCCCCTACTCTCAGAGGTCTGAGGATCCCTGGACCTTAGTGCATCTTTGGACTCTTGTCCACTCATGCAATTCTCAGCCACACTTCTAAATTTCGATAACTTCAGTATTTTTGTTTCCCCCATTTCTATGGATAATAGCTATTCCTACATTATCTATGTGATACTTTAGGTTATCTTTTTGATTTTTCAGATGTGTAGTTAATTCTTTATTGTTAGCTAACAATTCTTTATGTTAAATTCTTTCTGTTAAAATAACCGATATAATTTCTTTCTGAGACACCAGCCACAAAGGAGGTGACTTAAAGAGGGATTCTTCTAAAACTCCAGCACTATCCACAATTTTGCTGTCTTTGTTAACATCAGTCCTTCCCTCAATTGTTTCAGAAAAGCTGTGAACACTAGTGCTGAATTCTAAGGGTTGGGCTGGGTACCTGCCCATCCTTTGGGGCAGCTAAAGGAGGAAAGGCATTGTCCAATCTATTTTGGAGCCCAGTGGTTATGTCAATTTTGCTTGAAGTTCAAACATGGGTTTTGGTGGGGTTAGGAATCACCAGGCACTCAAGCCCAGGCGACCTCAAGCTCTTTCCTTCTCTTTACCAGCACAGGTGATACCTATCTTTGAAAATTTGCAGAGAGAGCTTGAGTCTACAGAGAACTGGTGTTCCACTGTCTTAGCACATTGTTGAAAAAGGGTTGAACTTTTTCACCCACATACCTTGAAGTGAGGTGTGGCCATAGGATTTGATATGTGGGAGGAATTGTTGTGTGTCACTTCTGGATAGCAGCTTTAAGATGCAGTGTGAAATTTGATGCTTTTTTTTTTTTTTCTTTTCTGCTTTGACTGTTTTAAAAGCTCTATTGATTTCGAGCTTCTGTCAGCCTTGGTCTTTGAGTATCTATGATAAACTGATTTCTTACTCTCCTTGTCCCCTGCAGCTGACCTTCACTAGACATGTAACTGCCCAAGAAAGAGATGTTTCTTGTATTAAGCCACGGAGAGTTGAAGGATACTTGTTACCATTCACTGTCCTAGCAGGAGAATAAAGGTTGAGAAATTCAGGAAGTTGCTAGTGAAAGTTTTGACTTGGTGAGGTGAAGCTGAGGGTGTGGTATTTGGAGCCTTTTTTCTCTGGATTCAGAACCTGGCTTAAACTCTTGACATTGGTATTATTTAGCTGTGTGACACTAAGCCAGCTTCTTAAGTTCCCCAAGTCTGCTTTCTTTTCAGCAAAATGGAAATATCATTATCTATCCAGTAGGGTTGTTGAGTTGATGAAATAAGAAAATAAAACTGCTTAGTAAAATGGATGGCACAAGACGTTGGCGAATATACAACAGGGAAATATCTAATAGAAGTGATATAATTAAGAAAAAGATTTGAGCCGGGCATGGCGGCGCACGCTTATAATCCCAGCATTAGGGAGACTGAGACCGGAGGATCCGGGTTCGCGGCCAGCCTCAGCTACCTAGTGAGGCACTCCACAACTTAGCGAGACCCAGTTTCAAAATAAAGAATAAAAAATAGGGCTGGGGGTGTAGCTTGGAGGTAGAACGCCCCTGAGTTCTATCCCCAGTACCGGAAAAAAAAAAAAAAAAAAGATTCGAAAGTCAAGGAAATTTCCTTTCCTGGGAATAAGGACCTTATATCTATGAACTTAGTCTGTTTCTTTATTGGCCACATAGAGGATGATGACAATTTCATACTTGTGGAATGTTTTGAAGTAGTGGATATGCAAATTGTTGTGTGTTGTCAGGTGTTGACGTTATTCATGGTAAGAGTTTGAATGTCAATGTGGATTTTCTCTTTCCTTGGTAGAGCTGAGGGTCAACCTTGGCCTCCACAAGGCAGCTTCTCTGACATCTTCAGTTGCACCAATGCCTTGGGAATCCACATCTCTGCTATTATTTCAACTTACAGTTTGAAACCATGCATTGCTTCCTGTCTCCTCAATCCTGCTCCTTCTTTCTGAAGAGATGCATGGTTTTTTCCTTGGTAGTTTGTCTGTACTTATTCTTATTTCACACTTTCTGAACCTCTCTTCTGTATTAGGGTCTGTGTTATATAAAAGGGATAGAAATGGATATAATACATCTCTTTCTGATTTGTAGCTAACTGTGCAGAAATTCTCCTTTATTCAGCATATTCTCTCCTTTCCCATGTGCCTGCCCCCCATGCCTGCTGTAAAACAGGGAAACAACACATGAACTTTGAATTAATAAACGAGAGGGTAGTCTGAGTTGAATGTGAAGCCCAGGCATCTATCTACCTATCTAGCAATAGTTTGGATTTGTAAAACTGTAAGATTGATTTAGGACAAGTAGGAATAGAAAAGAAACTAGGATTAAAATCTTCTAGTAACAATGCCTGGGCTCAGAATAAGAGAGGGTGTGGAGGTATGGAAACATTTTTTTATCGTAATATGCTATTTTCTTGGGTAAATAATTTGTTTTTCAATCTCAACTCCATCACCTGAATTATGGTATATCTTTTAAAATCTATTTATATATAACTTGAAGGATTAGAAAGATGAAAAAGAACCACATATCAAAGTACCTACCACTGTCTAGACTGTTAGAGATTGAATGTGTTCCACCAAAGTTCAACTGTGGACATCCTAATCCCCCAGGTGATGGTATTAGGTGGGGCCTTTGGGGGGGTGATGAGCCCTCATGAATGGGATTAGTGCCACTAATAAAAAAGACTCCAGGAGGTCCCTTGCCAGTCTGCCATGTGAGGCTACAATGGGAAGATAGTCTTCTAGGGAAAGGGCCTTCAGCAGACACTGAATCTGTCAGCACCTTGATCTTTGACTTTCCAGAACTGTGAGAAGTGGGTTTCTGTTATTTATAAGCCATCCTGTCTCTGATAGCTGGTTATAGCAACCTGGGTGAATGGAGACATAGGTACAACAATATATTCAATAAATAGCATCTATTATTTTTTTATTATTATAGGGTAAGGGACAAAGAAACATTATCCAAAATGTTTTCCCATTTATGAGTAAGATGATATCTGGGGAATAGAAAGGAGAACAAAGGAATGAATATGTGTTAACTGGCCTCTCTTGTAATTGCTTTCATTTTATCACTGAGTCACCTCTTCTGCCTCATCGTAACCTCTTTTCCTTCAGAAGAAGTAGATCCCCAATTAAACAGTACAAGACATTCTGTGATTTTCCTTTAAATTTAAGGGAAATGATCTTTTAAAAGTTCATATCAGCTTTCTGGGTTCCAGATAGAATCAGAACTGGAAGTGAAATTTGGAGCCTGAACCTCTCAATTTTTTAAAAGAGGTTTGGCCCAGTATAAGCTGTGTGTATTTTTTCCCCCTCACCATGATAACTAATCTAAAAAATATGTTCATATTTTTCAAAGTAACTTTTTGTTCTGATATAATTTCAAATTTATAGAAAAATTATAATAATTGTTAAAGAAAACCCATGGGTCCTATATCCAGCTTCACCAGATATTTACACTGTGAACTATTTGTTTTATCATTCTTGTGTATGTGTCTGATATATGTATATATGTATGTATGTATATATGTATGATATATGCAATTTTATGTGTGCGTGCAAGACCAGATTAGACAAGCGCACACACACACACACACACACACACACACACACACACACACACACATGTATAAAGTAGCTCATAATATTTTCTTATGTCTGAAAGATCTTTTGAAATAATTCCTCATTCATTATTATTTCTACATTTATCTTTTATTACTTCTTTAATGCACTTTGGTTTTAATTTATTCTTTCCCCTGGTTTCTTTCTTTTTTTTAAATTTTATTTGGTACGTTGTAATTTAATATCATGTTGGTTATAGAGTGTCAGATAAATGCATGTACATAGCTCTTAGTGCCCTCCCCACTGGACCCTCCCCCACCATGCATATCTTTGATATTGAAATTGGTAGTTTTTGTACACATTCATAGCATTATTTCAACTATTACACTCTTTATGACTTTGTCTCCCTTCCCTAAACCCCTTCAGTCACTGCCCTGGAGTCTCTGCTCATCAATGTGATGTTACCCTCATTTTTGAATGTTTTTCTAGCTTCCTACAGCCACTATGGAGATCACTGTACAAGTTTCTCAGAGGACTGGGAATGGAATTACCATAGCACTGAATGATTGCTCTCCTGGGCATCTTCCCAGTGGAAATGAAATCAAAATATTATAATAATATTGCATATCCATGTTCTCCCTAATTTCTTAAGGTGAAAATGTAAATAATTAAAATTTGAAACCTTATTTTCTACTCAAACTTATGCAGTTAATACTACAATCACTCTTTAGCTATTTCCCATAAATTTGATAAGTTATATTTTAATTATCATGAACTCTAAAGTATCTTCTAATTTTCTTATTAAAATATTTTAAAGTTTATTGGTTATTTGGAAGTACTGTGCTTTATTTCTACATGTTTAAGGCTTTCCTAGCTATCCTATTGATTTTAATGTCTAGCTTAATTTTACTTTGGCCAAAGCACATACTTTGCAAGATCTCAATATTTTGAAATTTGCTGAGACTTTCAGTGGGACAGTATATAATCTCTCTTCATGAATATTTCATGTACATTTGAAAAGAATGTGTATTCTGAAATTTTAGTGGTAAAGTTCTATAGATCTGAGAGGAAGACAGCACAAATTCAGATCTTCTATATTCTTACTGATATTTTGACTAACTTTGTTAATTAATTGAATAGTGATATTAATATATCAAAACTCTCTTGCTTCATGTATAGTCATGTACTGCCTAACCACATTTTGGTTACTAATAAACTGCAAGTATGAAAGTAGCCCATAAGATTATAAAGGAGAACAATTCCTATCTCCTAGTGAAGTTGTACCTGTTCTAACATCAGAATATAATATATTACTCATGTGTCTGTGGTAATGCTGATGTAAACAAACCTACCATACTGTCGATTATATAAAAGTATAGCACATGTAATTATATATTTTTCCATCTTTTAAATTTTACTCTGTGTTTAAAACTTATCTCTTTTACACAGCCTATAGTTGTGTATTGATTCTTATGATGCCTAATAATTTCTGCCTTCTATTTGAAGGTTTATTCTATTTATAGGAATATAATTATTGATACTATTGAAATATATCTATCATGTTGTTATTCATTCCAATCATTTTTATTTCTGTATTCTACTTTTCCTTCGTTGTTTTGAGATGATCAAACAAATACTAATTTTCAGTTTTACCTCAACTATTGGCTTTTTTTTTTTTGGTGGTAGTGCTGGTGGTACTGGGGGTTGAATCCAGGGGCATTCTACCTCTGAGCTATATTCCCAGCCCTATTTTATTTCTTTATTTTGAAACAACATTGTACTAAGTTTCTGAGGACCTCACTAAGTTTCTGAGGCTAGGCGCGAACCTGTGATTTTCCTGTCTCAGTCTCCCAAACACTGGGACCACAGGTATGTGCCACCACACATGGCTAACTATTGGCTTTTTAACCACACTTTTAACTGGTCGTTCAGATTTTAGCATGATTCCCTTATGTACTTTTAACTTTTCAAAGTGGTAAGATTTATTGCTTAATGTGAGGTACAGGAAAATTGCAAAAGAATAGTTCTATCAATGTTTCCTTTCTTTGTGATATTATGAATATATATAAATATATATATTCATACATATATATGTACATACATTAAACAATCTTGTTTACATAGCCAGTCATTTCTTTTTTTTTTTTTTTTTGCGGTACTGGGGATTGAACTCAGGGGCATTCTACCTCCTCCAAGCTATACCCCCAGCCCTATTTTTTATTCTTTATTTTGAAACCGAGTCTCACTAAGTTGCAGAGTGCCTCACAAGGTAGCTGAGGCTGGCCAGGAACCCGGATCCTCCGGTCTCAGCCTCCCGAATGCTGGGATTACAAGTGTGCGCCACCACGCCCGCCTAGCCAGTCATTTCTTAAGAAAATAAAAAAGGAAAGGAAAAATCTTCCTTGACACTTATGCGATATTTATTATTTTTATTGCTACTTACTCCTTTTGTCGATCTGTCTGAATTTCTATTGGACTTATTTTCTCTCAGCTATAGAACTTCTTTTAGCATTTTTTGCATGATAAGTCTCCTGGTTATAAATATTGTGAGTTTTTGTTCATCTGAAAATGTCTTTATTTTTCCTTCATATTTTAACAGTAAGTTCACTGGGTATAAAATTCTTAGCTGTCAGCCTTTCTTTCATTATTTTAAAGATATCCTTCCACTGCCAGTGGTTTTCATTATTTCTGATGAGAAATCACCAGTACTTGCATCATTATGTCTCTGTACATAATATGTTATTCTTTTCTGGCAGCTTTTAAGATTTTCTTTTTATCTTTGGATTTTAGAATTTAATATGATGTCATATGGTATTGATTATATTTATTCCTCTTGGAATTCATTGGATTTCTTATATCTGTAAATTGAACTTTCTCACATAAATTTATGGAATTCTTGGTCCCTATATTTTCAAATATTTTCTTCTGCTCTTTTCCCTCTTTGAACTATATTTGGAACTCCAGTTATAAATGTTATAGGCTGCTTGACATTATCTCAGAGGTCACTAATACTTTGTTCATTTTTTTTTTGTGTGTGTGGTACTGGGGATTGAACTCAGGGGCATTCTACCTCCGAGCTATACCCCCAGCCCTATTTTTTATTCTTTATTTTGAAACCGATTCTCACTAAGTTTCGGAGTGCCTCACTAGGTAGCTGAGGCTGGCCGCGAACCCGGATCCTCTGGTCTCTGCCTCCCGAATGCTGGGATTACAAGCGTGCGCCACCACGCCCGGCTACTTTGTTCATTTTTATTAAAAAATTTTCTTGTCTGTTTTTTAATTTGGATCGTAGATTACCCAAGTGGATGATTCTATCCCCCAATGGTGCTAGAGTGAAATGTTGATACATAAAATAATGCAAACTTGTCATTGAATCTTTCTGTTTATTTTCTTTAAAAAGGTAGATTTTGAGGGGATACCAATTTTTTTTTTCTGAAAAGAGGGTTGTAAGCCAAATAAAATTGGGAACTTCTGATTTGGATAATTTCTACTCATCTATTTTTTAGTTCACTCTTTTCTTCTGTAATTTTAAATATGTTGTTTCTATTATTTCAGTTCTAAATTTAGCATTTAATTTTCAATAGTTACTGTGTGTTTGCTGATATCACCCATTCATCATTTACTAGGTTTTCTTAGAAGTTCTTGAACATAATGCTTTTTCTCTGGAGTATTAGTAACATTTTCTTATTACTCTTCATGCTTAGTAATTTTTTATTGTATGTGGACATTGTAAAGGATATGTTATAGAGACACTAGAGTTTGTCATTTTGTTTTGAAGTGAGTTAATATTTGTTCAAGCAAACAATGAACTTGACTGGACTTGAACTCCAAACTCTGTTTCTCCTGGGCAGGAAATGGTTGAAATCTATACTCAGGTGTTTCAGCTTTCAACTTTTATGTTCTTCTTTGCTTAGCAATCCATCAGTGATTTTTACTGGAGTTTATTTGCAGAGTTTTGCACTCACTTCCTTGGCTCCCCTCTCTTCATAACAACTACCCAACTAATTTTTCAATTGTTTTACCAGCTTAGAACTCTCTTCTCTGACACTTCAATATAGTGAAACTGAAGTTTACCATTGCCCTGAGCTTCAGGGATTGGAAAATCACCTCAGTAAAATGTGCTAACTCACAAATCTCACCAATGCACTTTATTTATTTATTTATTTTTTTTTTGCGGTACTGGGGATTGAACTCAGGGGCGTTCTACCTCCGAGCTACACCCCAGCCCTATTTTTTTATTATTTATTTTGAAACCGGGTCTCACTAAGTTGCAGAGGGCCTCACTAGGTAGCTGAGGCTGGCCGCGAACCCGGATCCTCCAGTCTCAGCCTCCCACCAATGCACTTTAAAAGAATTGATATCCCATCCAGTTTCTTCTTCCTTATAATAGTCTCCGATGCTCTTAAAATATTTTGTGCATATTTAGTTATTGTTATCTGTAGATTTAATCTGCCCAATTTACTTTTCTATCACTCGAGGCTGGTACTTCCTTATATTCACTATATCATTCTCCTTACTGAGTCCTTGGCAGCCTTTTAGCCTCTTAACAACTTCTTTGAGAAACCAGCAGCAAATAAGTAATAAAATGGAACACTGTACTATGATTTTCATTTGTGGAGAAAGTCTTACATTATTGTTTTCTTTTTTGGACCTTGACTCAATCTGATTAGACAGATATTTTTATTGTTTCTATTTTACAGTTGAAGAATGTGATGTGCAGAGACACTATCTTGTACAAGTTCATGCATCTAGTAAATAGAAGAACCATCCTTTGAACTCAGTTCTGCTGGTTCTAAGCTCTGTACTTCTGTTACAGCACCAAAACTCTCTCCAAGGGGAACAGGAGAACCTTTCTTTCTTTCTTTTCTTTTTTTTTATAGCTGAGGACCAAGTAGCTTTGATAACCTCCTCCAAGGAAATTTATGGCTGCTTGGGCCTGAATGGAGGCCAGACAGGGCAAGTCCTATGTGAGAGGCGGGCAAACTACACCAAACAGTTCTGCCAGTTCCCATTGATTTTCAGCATCTAGAATTTCCAGAATCTGGTATTTGTTCTCCTCCCATGAACTGGTCCCCCAAAGGCTGACGAGCCAATGTCTGATTAGTACGATTTCCCCAAACATCACGCTCAGGATTTAATCTGCAGGTTTAGACTCATGGTAGTCATGAAAATAAAATGGACCTGGCATGAGATGAGGACCCTTGAGGAAAGTGTCCTGGCTATAGAAATGGGTTCTGGAAGGGTAGCTAGGCAGGAAGGCATAGAGCCCAGAGGGTTTGACAAGCTTGGCAAGTACCAGGCCTGGCTGAGTACAGGTATGTGGGGTGTGGGGGCGAGAAACACTAGGGGCCCCCTGATCATCATCTGGGGGAAGTGGGCTCTAGCCCAGATAGGATTCCAGAATAAGCAGGCCCAGTCATAAGGCTCCAACTGACAGCTTTGAGGGGCCTGGGATGCCTGGCAGAACCAGGAGAGGGGCTTCCATTCAGCTCATCGCTCAATGCCAGGCCCCATGCCAGGTATATGCTTTTGTTCTCATTTCATTTGATGAAGCAGAAACACATCCTGATAACTGAGCCAACCCATAGCGAGAGGGCCCTGCATGGCAGAGGCACTCGGGGGTCTTACCAACAACCCAGGGAAACGGGTGAGGATAATACTGGAGTGTCATCAAAATACATAAAAGGTTTGCCAAAGTTTACAGAAGGCATCCAGTGACCATCAATGACTGCAGCCAAGGGGTGTGTTCATTTTAAGTAAGTCTCTTCTTCTTTGGCCCTTCTGCTTGCATATGCCCCGAGAATTGACTTTCTAGCCCTTCTGGGTTACTGGCAGCTGGAGAATGCACGGGCCTCTATTGGGCTTGACAGTCATTGTGTGCACAGAGCTGGATGGAAGTGCTCATAAGCTGCCAGTCTGACTTGGTGGGGGCTTGATGAATCTACCATCCAACGAGTGCCCCTCGTGAGCCTGTTCCAGGAGACTGGGGTTTGCTCCAGAATAGCAATGCTGACAAATCGACAAGGCAATGGGAGCTCATCCGACTGCCAAGTGCCTCTGTAGGCAGATAGTGGGACACTAGGCCCATTTACCTCCTTTCCAGAGAAGTCCTGGGTGTAACATTAGTGTCCAAACTGACCCACTGGGGCTCCCTTGCCACATCGTTCTGTACAGATGGCCAAATTCACTGGAAGCTGGAAACGGGAGCTTCTGTGAGTGGCTCATCTTTGGATGTCTCTTTTTCCTGCATGCTTCTGAATAGCCTGGAAAGCCTTTAGACCTTGTGTGTTGTGTGCTAAGCTCACTCCTGATTTCATTTTCCTCTCTATTACTGTTAATACTTTTATTTTCCCTTTGTTCTACTTCACTCATCTACTTATTTCAAATTTAACTTTATTTATTTTTATATTGAAAATATCTACATAGTCCACCTTAAATCCTTTTTTGAAAGAAGAAGGTATGAATAAATAGGCCAATACACAAAACACAATCTCTGTGTGAGGTAGCCTTGGGTTCTGCACAATACTAAGAATTTCCCCCATAGTTTTAGAGAGTTACAGGTCAATATTAAGCATGGGTAGATTTTCTTGAGTTCCTACTTTGGTTTGCTTTTCCAGGTGATAGTATGGTGTTCCAGTCCTGTTCTGGGGCTGGTTTGTGACAGCTCATGCAAGAATGAGAGTTACTGGATTCTTTAGAATTTAGTGAGTTGGTGGATGCCATCTTGGTAGCTTAAAGTCAGCCACAGTGGTAATATTCGTACATCAGAAGTGGTCAAAAGTTACAAATTAAAACTGCTACTTCCACCTCCTCCTCCTTCCAGAACTGGTGCATAGGCATGCCGCTGGATAATGCTCTTTGTCCTTTCCCCAAAACTTGGATTTGAAAGAAGAAAATTGTCTCTTGAGGCTTACATGATAGATTAGTAGATTATCATCAGAATTTTAAAATAAACATAAGAAATTATCCTTCAAGATCCTGCCAATTTGGAAGCTGCGAATCCACTTCTCAGAGATAAATCTGCACTGTACCCAGGACAAAAGCAAATTTTTGGGCCAATTAGAACATGCCCTGGTTATAGTCCAGTCTCAGCTTGGGCTGCATCAGCCAGGTTTAACCAAGAAGGAAATAGCTCTAAGCATTTAGAATAGAGGGGAATTAAGGCAGGGAGCTACTTTCATAGATAGAAGAAAAACGGCAAAGACAGCTGATGGAGGGCAATGCAGCTAAAGTTAATAACAACAATCGTAGGAGGCTGCAGGGACAAATGGTGGTGATAATACAGCCAGAGTTCGGGGGTTAGAGTCAGTAGGTGGGAGCTGGGGCCATGGAAGGGACATCACCACTTCTAGAGGTTTTCCTCTGAGCAGGGAGAGCAATGGGGAGAAATCCAAGGCTGGTCTACTTCTCCTGCTCTTCTATTTCCCTCCCATGTCTCCCACTGGCCAAGGGAAGGTAGCTGGCAGGGTTCTGGGGAAACGTAGCCTTCAAGGTCAGTCTCCCTAGGATACAGCCCTGTCATGGGGCCCAGAGCAAGTTAGGAACAAGGGGCAGATCCTGCTGGTCCTGTCTTCCCCTCTCTGAGGTATACTTTCGTTTTGGGTGAAAATTGGTGTTACTTTGAACAACGCCTGAGTTCCCCTCAGGCCTACGCTCCTCAGTCGAGGGTAAGGGGATTTAGAATAGAGGGGAATTAAGGTAGGGAGCTACTTTCATAGATAGAAGAAAAACTGCAAAGGCAGCCGATGGAGGGCAATGCAGCTAAAGTTAATAACAACAATCGTAGGAGGCTGCAGGGACAAATGGTGGAGGTAATACAGCCAGAGTTTGGGGGTGAGGTAATAAGGTGTCTGGGCAGGAGCTTCTCAATTCTCAGGTCAAACTGTTCCAGAGTTTGCATCAGAGACCTTTTGGCTTGGTAGGAGTGGTGTGGAGAACCAGACTACATTTACGATTCTCCTTCCCCCTAAGCCAGTGTCTTTAATATGCTGTTCCTCAGAAAGATTATTATGGTCTTCAACTTCTAATGGGATTATCACTTTTAATTTTATTTTAGAGTAATAATAATAATAATAGCATTCCCTTCCATTTTAACAGTCCTAAATGGTAAAGGAACTAGTTAGCATTTATTGCATGCATTTTCTCTAACCCTCACAATAGTACTGTGAAGTAGGCACTAATATCCCCAATTTACAGATGATGATCTGAGCCTCAGAGAGGCTAAATAACCAGTTTAAAGTTGCATGGTTATTATTATGCATTTGTGTATTTATACCCCATCTTATTTTACAAGAGGATTTCAAGGGGTTCATATGATCTGTAAGAGATGGAATTGAAGTTAAAACACAGGTTTGAGCTCTTATCGCTATAATGTGATGTTTTTCCTCCTCTATAATATCAGCATAGCAAAACCCCAAAGGCTGCCAACTCCTGCTTTCTGCTCCTTTTCCTTGTGTGTCTGATTATATACTAAATAAATTTGCGGCCCTGATTTCAGGGGTAGAACCACAAGTCCCACAGCCAAAAAGGCTCTGAAGAGATCATCTGATGTCTTGGAAATGATCCTTCTTCATTCCATTTGGAAACTGAGCCCTAGAAAGGTTCAGGGACATATCCAAGACCACATGTGGTGCCATCATCACCGTGGGACATTTCCTAGCTGCAAGATGAGCAGAATTCTCTCTGACTCTATGTAGGAAAATGTATACTGTTTTGGGACCCAAATTTTCCCTCTTGGTATACTGGCCAATCTGGCTTTGACCCATGAAGAAATCATGGTAAGCAAGATGGAAATTTTTTCTTGCCAAGTACCTGCATGAAGTCCAGCTCAGTTTGAACAACTCTGAAATGGCTCCTGTCCTCGCCCATATTTCCTATGTGCCGATAAGTGATTTTCTTTGGGTGAATGTGGTGGGAGCATCTTGATTTGTTCAAATGAATTCAACAGCTGAAGCAATAGGAGAAGACTGTTGGCTATTTTCGGACTCTTGGCTTTCCATTTAAATGCCTTCTAGTGCTGTCAGTTCCAAATGCAGAATGCCCACATTTTATTCAAGTTCAAAGCTGAGTTCTCCTAGTGATCCTCAAGGTTGTACGACAGATGCCCTTGCTCTAGTCTCTGACCTTGGCTTCTGCCACTCATGCCTTTGCTCATTTCTTCAGCCACTGCAGCCTCCTCACCTTACTGTGCATACACTTCCATTTCTATTCTGTGTCAGGGATGCTCTGCTCTAAGATACCTCCAAGATTCTCCTCTTCTTTTAGGTCTGTGCTCAAACACCAACTTCTTAGAGAAACCTTCCCCTAAGTCCCATTGAAATACTGCTCCATGCACACCTGTCACACTCTATCACACCTGTGACCATCTGCCACACCTATCATTTACTACCACACCTGCTTCTTTCCTAGTCTAGTGTTTTTCTTCTGTCTTATCACCCCTAACACATTTTATATTCATTTCTCTATTTTATCTCTGCTCCTATTAGACTTCAATTCCTGAAGAGAGGATTAAAATATCAGCATGTGCTTGCCCATGTCCCCATTACCTGCAATGGTGCCTGGAAGCATGGCAGACACTTAAACATTTGTGGAGTAAATGAATGACTCCTCTTCACCCACCACACTGCCCTCTCTGAGATCTCATCACTTCTCCCTGAAACCATTTCAGCAGTTTCTTGCCTGATCTCCCAGACTTCTTTGCTTTAACATCTCCTTCACACTGCAGTCACAATGATTATTCTTAAATGCAAACCTGATGGTGTCCTTTTATTCTTTAAACTCTTCAATGGCTCCCTATTGTCTTTCACTGATAGACAGTTGCTTGCCTTCCAAGCCTTATCTCAGGACATTTTTCTTTTGTGAACTTTGTGTTATAAAAAAAAACAAGAGTAGATTTCCACCCTTCCCCCATGTGACTTCTCCTGTATTAGTTTTCATGTACTGCTGTGGCAATCCACCACTAACTCAGTGGTTTAAAATAACACACATTTATTATTCTGCAGTTCTAGAGGTCAAAAGCCTGACATGGCTCCTACTGGGCTAAGATCAAGGTATCAGCAGGGCCGTGTTCCTTTCTGGAGGCTCCAGGAGAGAGTCCATTTCCTTGCCTTTTATAGCTTCTAGGGCCACCCTCATTCCTTGACTCATGGCCAGCAGTGTGGCACCTCTCAGACACTGCTCCTGCTGCCTCATTTCCTCCTCTTACTCTCTATCTCCTTTTCCCACTTTTAACTACCCTTATAGGGCCTCCTCTGCTAATTTAGGAATGAATATTACCTGACTAGCAGTCTTCATTCCACTTACAACCTTAATTCACCTTTGCCAAGTAACTTAACATATTCACAGGTTCTGGGGATTAGGATGTGGACATCTTTGGGAAGGGAGTCATTGCTTTTGCCTCTTATAGTGTCCTTTGCCAGGTTCCTTTCTCCTTGATTTTGAAAATATATCTACATATTATCCATTCACTTCATCCATCCTTGAAGGTTCATCTTTCAGTTAAAAGTAAACCAATTCTACATTTTACATGCACAACGTATTTTTCCAAATGTCTCTTAAGTCTGGTAATACTTTTCATCTTGTGTTATGGATTTGTATGCATATGTCTTATTACCCAATTCAGAGTGCTAGCTCTTGCATGACAACAACTGGGCATAATTTATCTCTGTAACTAAGACAGTCATGTGTATACAGGTGTTTAAAAGAAATATAGGAAAGGAGGCACGGAGAACTTGACACCCACTTTCTCTAGAGACATGAAGAATTGAGGGCTAAATCCTTAAGCCACCCTCTGAATATTCCTTATTGCTTTTTCTGAGGCAGTCAAATAGATTGATTCAGTCACTCATGTACCTTTTGTATATAGGCCAGATGCTATTGAAATGAGTTGGGTGAAGGTCTTGAAAGATCAAGGCCTTCAAATGTTCACAAATTTTTTCCCCTTTTTAATTTACTATTTTACAAACTTATACCACCACCCAGATATCCAACCACAGGAAATCTTGACTTATTATACCCAAATATCTAAATAAAATATTTTAGCCAACAGTTGTCTGAAACTGTAATAAATTAAATATCCCTGACTTAGGTAGTAGAACACTAAATTACAGGAAGCCATGTGACAAAGAACACAGAGTCAGCATAAACAGACTTCACTTTGAGCTCAAGTGTCAGATGTTGCTTCTATTAAAGGGAGTTTATAGGGCTAAAAGGGTTGTTGTGAGGGTCAAAGGAAATTATATATATAAAATGTCAGCTGGGCATGGTGGCGCACACTTGTAATCCCAGTACTTGGGAGGCTGAGACAGGAGGATCACAGGTTCTTGGTCAGCCTCAGTAACTTAGTGAGGCCATCTGCAACTTAGTGAAACCTTGTTTCCAAATATAAGAATAAAATAGGGTTAAGGGTATAGCTTGGAGGTAGAATGCCCCGGGGTTCCATCTTCAGTACCACTATATAAATAAATAAATAAATAAATAAATAAATAAATAAATAAATAAATAAATAACAAATAAATAGCCCATCATAGTGCCCCACATAGTAGGTGTATAGTAGGTGTATGGAAGAGGTTTCTTCTTGAGCTTCTCCCCACAAAGAATGAAATGGCACCATTGCTGGGGCACTTGCTCAAACCTGACAGTGGCGTGAAACTGGGTGTCTGGATTGTCTGCATTCCTGCTGGTGTTGGTTCTGGGTGATCATTTCAGCTTAAAAAGGTCCCAGCACACGCCAGTCTCTAAGGCACAGGCTGATGGATATGTTGACGGCAATACCTGAGACAGCAGGATCGGCAGTGGCTCCAAAGTGTCTTCCCACAATGGCCAAAGGTAACACATGGAGCTTCCCAGCCAACTGGGGTGAACAGATCAGCCCAACAGATATGGTAGAAGTATCCTTGGCTTTTCTCCAGTTCCCACATCTTATCACAGATAAATCCCAGCCATCCTATCAGTGGCTGTCACTGTCATTTCCCTCTCAACTGCAAGTTAAGGAGAATCAAATCCAAACTAATAATGAATGGATTAACCGACTGAGAAGTCCTCTTTACTTTGAAGTGTCAGGCACCATAGAAATATGGAATTTCCTGTATTAGCTGGTCAGGCACCAGGTGTGCTCAGCCACCAGGAGCATTATTTCTTATCATGATGGAAGCCAGATATGGGGGTGCAGTTAGGGAGGGAAACAGCCATAAGTCCTTGATGCCTTTATAAGCCTTGACTCATTTATACTGATGAAAGCTGAGGCCAGGAATGGAGAAATTATCGAGCCCCTCGCTTGAAAAAGTGAGGAGCTGTCAGATGTAGAGCCTGGTAACAGAGCACACTTCAAGAAAGGAGATTTTTATAAAGGCTTATGATGAATTATTGTAACTCCAAGCTACCCTTAATAGGGAAAAGTATTGCTAAGGGGCCAGATACGTGATGACTTGTGGGTAATCATTCTCTACTGGTTCCTTAACACCTTTGGATCAATAGCTTTTCACCAGAAAACATATTCTCTGTGGAGATCCCTGGATTCTGGACATGGTAGTGTATGTGTGTATCCTGACCGATAGTCATGTGCTTGCAAATCTAGAACACTGAAATGGATCATATCCACAGAAAGCCCACAGATCTACAAGAAAAACATCAGCTCTTGGGAACTAGCAATGAAAGGCTGATCCATAATTTGCTCTTTTTGGCATGCCTGAGACACCCTCTTTGCTAAATACTGCATTGCTAAATCCACCTTGCCCTTTGGACGGGGTTTTGACTTGCAACTTTGCTAGCTAATGAACGTTTACAATAGAAGTGTAGGCACTAGCTGAGCCTTTGGACACATCTTTCATTATTTAAGTTGGATAACTGATGAGGGTTTTAAAAGGTAACTGGCACCTGGTTAAGTCATGAGGGCAAAGGTATTATAGGTAGATGATATTGCCTAGGCAAAGGAGAAGATCAGCCTCTATCCTCCCTGATACCCTTTCAAAAACTGTTGAGGGAACTCTAAGGAACTCAGAGTGGTGGAATCTAAGATGCATGGTAAGAAACAGTGAGAGATGAAGTTGGAGAGACAAAAAGGACCAAGTTAATGATGTTAAATTTGGTGCCAAGTTAGGGATACATGTCTCTACCTTTTAAGAAGAAAAACATAGAAGCTTTCTGAACTGGTGACTTTCATGATCGCACATATGTTTCAAAGGTAAAGTCTAGCCACTGGGCATTGGCTGGTGGGTTGTGCCTGGTGGCAGAGGCAGGTAATAGGTGCCATGTTATCAGTGTTGTAACCCAGAATGGGGACCAAGGGCCACCCTGATTTGGTATGGTAGACAGAGAACCAGGACATTAGGCTGGTTACTCACCCAGGGATTCAAATACAGACTCTAAAACAGAACCCCAAAGATCTTCCCCCAGGCATGAGAAAAGAACAGGCTGACATTTAGGGTATCTCAGGCCCAGAGAGGGTTGGTACTGGGATTTTTAAAATTCTCCCTGGCTCAGAGGAAATATATGAGTGAGTGACCCAGATCTGACAAGGTATTCTATCATAAGTATGGTGAGTGCTTAGAAAGAGGGTCAGCCAAAAACTAAGAGCTATGGAAAGGGAGAAAGAACATCTTACTTGGTAATTTGGGAAAGATTCATGGAGAATAGTGCATCTGAATGCTTATCTGGATTTGAAAGGTTAATGAAGGAGAGAAAAGATCAGTGAAAGCAAAGCCTGAAATCAGACTGGGAGAGGATCCACAGCAAGGACAAAATAGTTCAGCTTGGTCACTCTCAGCGTAACCAAAGGGGGTTACACTGCTCTCTTAACAGGGAATAAGAGTCCAGGGGGCAAACACCAAAAGGAATAATTTTGGAATTCCTTAGTGATTATGATTCTTACATTCAATGGATTCTTAAATGAACTAGGGAGAATTAATTTATTCCACATATACTAAGGATTTACTAAGATGTAAGTATCCTATTAGTTTATGAGGATATAGAAATTAGTAATAATAATAGCAATACTAGCAAACATTTAGAGATTCCATTTGCAAGGAATTGCGCTAAGACCATTATATATAGTATCTCACATAATATTTTGCAATAACTCTTTGAAGTGGCTGCTTTAATTATTTTTCTCATTTTTTAGATGAGGACCCAGAGGTGCTGAGAGGTTAAATCACCTACCCATAGTCATCCAGGTGTTGGTGGTAGAGCTGAGATTCACATTTAGGCTAGAATTGAGATTATTACCAGCTGCTTTTGCAGAGTAAATCATAGGTCCTACCCTCGCAGAACATTAATTAGAGACACTAGGAATTAACCCAATTACCGCTCAATGAGATGATTAAAGAATAGTTAGCTTCCTCACGCAAAAGTAAAATATAGGTATTTCCAGATAAATATGAAAGGATTTGTCAACAACAGACTTGCTCAATATAAAACGTCAAAAGAACTTCAGACTGAGGACAACCAGTGAAAACTTCAGTTTACAGAAAGGAATGAAGAATATCAGGAATGTTGAATTTGTAGGTAAATATAAAACATCTTGCTTTCCCTCTTCTGGATAGCTTGACTGTATAGCCCTGCAATATTCTTAGATGGAAAAATAAAACAGGGTAGGACCAATCCAAATTTCCCTAAGGAAAAGAAACCTTGATATGTCATGTGTTCATATTTCACATATCATTTGCCAGTAGAGACTTTCCCCATGAAAAAGTGGGAAGGATTTTATCCAGTTAAGCTTGAAAAAAAAAAAAAACCCCTCAGGGATTTTTCTCTGATAATGTCCCAAAGCTCCAGTTCACTTACGTCTAGAAAGTCTAAATGGGCAATATGCCAGTCCCACCTGCTTGAAACATCCTTGTTAGACAGCAAAGTCAAATGCTGAAAGAATTAGAATGCAGTTTGGGAATTCATTAGAGTTGGAAGACGGTACAGTCCTGGGTAAGTTTCCTCCAACCATACAGATGTGATGGAGAACAGTGTTCAACTTAATAACAGTATACAATCACATCACCACATTAGGGATCAGTCTAAGGATGCTGACAATTTGGAAAAGTACTCAAGCTTACAGAAACCCTTTGTATAAAGGGAGATCCTACCTGTGTAGTCTTGGTATGACTATAATATGTTCCATATGATCAAATGAGTATTATGTGTAAAAAACATATTCTGAATGACTCATAGATAACATTAGAATTTAGAGCTTAGATAAGATTTCCTAAGTAGAACATGAGACAGGGATTTAGTTTCTAAGATTAATAATACTTAGCATTTTAACATATGTCTTTTTTGATATTTTTACTTTAAACCTGGTTTTGTCTTTACAGTGTTAGCTTGTTACTCATAAGCAACATATACTTAGGTCTTGCTTTTCTATCCAGACCAACAACCTCTGCCTTTTAATTGAAATGTTTTGTCCATTTATAGTTATTAAAGTTATTGAAATGTTTATATTTGGCTTATTATTTGGTATTTATTTTCCATTTGCTCCATCTGTTCTGTAAATTTTCCTGCCTTATTTGTGCTTAGTGGATTTTTACCAATATTTCATTTTAATTCTTCTACTAATCTTTTATCCATACTTCTTAATTCTTTTGGGCAGTTACTCTGTTTTCATTGTATATCTTTAACTTATCACCTTGTATTTAAAGTTAACATTGTTCACTTACATAACGTATAAGCCATTTAAAATAATTGGCACTTATTTGTGCCAATTTTTGTCATTTATTTTAATTGTGCATGTTATGAATCCCACAATACAATGTTATAACTGTTTTTTTAAATAGTAAGTTGATTTCTAAGAAAATGAAGAGAAGAAAAAAGTTTTCCTTTTTTTTAATAAAGCCACATATTTAGCTTTATTTTCTAATATTTTCCATTCATCTCTCTATAGTCAGAGTTTTGTCTCACATCATTTACTTGCAACTAAGGAAGTTTTTTTAGTATTTCTTTTAGAACAACATCTGTTAATGTAATCCCATGAAAACACCTTTATTTACTTAGGTGGACTAGCTGTTTTTATTTTTAAAATGAACTCCAGTGAGGCACAATTTATTTACACTAAAATGCATACATTTTAAGGTATAGTAAGGAGTTTTAATAAATTATTAAACCTATATAATAACAACATCAAAACTCAAGAAACAAAATTGCTTTAAAGAGCTTCCATGTAAGCTAGATATAAAATAGAAAACATAAAGAACTTTAATGCAAAGATAGATTGGTAGAGTAGTTGAAGGGGGTTAGGGATGAGAGTTAAGGAGGACATGAGGGAAAATTGGGGAAAGAAACAGTTCAAATAATACTATGGTAATATGTGAATGTATTATTACCATTCTCACTAACTTGGGTGGGAGAGAGGGGAAACTGGGAGGAATGTGGAGGGAAATGTGCAAATTGCTGTGTGTATATAGGTTTTTAACACATGGAACTTCACTATGATGTATAATTGCAATGCATCAACGAATTATAAAACAAATGGAAAATAAAAGAAAAACATTTCATTGTCTATACCTCTCCAATCAATCTTCTCCACTCCACCCCACCCCACTGGCAATCACTGCTGTAATTAGGTTTTTAAATCTATCCTATAACTTCATATAAATTAAAATATAGAGTATATATACCTTTTTGTGTCTGTCTTGCCCACAAAATATATTTTTGAAATTTACCCATGTTGTGTATGTATCAAAAAAAATTCTTTCTTTCCCTTGCTGAGTAGTATTCCATTATATAAACATGCCATGATATGTCTTGTTTACCGTTCACTTTTGAACTGTTTCTAGTTTTAGGTTAAAAGTTATACATACTCATGTACAAGTCTTTCCATAGGAGAATACTTTCAATTGTCTTGAGTAAAAACTGCCAAACCATTTTATAAACCATTTTATAAAGTGGTATGCAATTTTACAGTCCCACAAGCAGTGTATAGGAGTTAAAACTCAATAACCTTGGCAGAATCAACACCCATTGTCCTTGTAATTTTAGGCACTGTAGTGAGTATGTAAAGGTATCTCATTTTTTTAAATTGGTACATTGTAATCATACATCTTTGTGAGGTACAAGCTGGTAGAGGCATACATACACACATCTCTCATTTAACCCTTCCCCACATTTAACCCTTACCCAGTTCCCACCCCTCTCCCTCCCCCTCCCTCCTTCTCACGTTCAGTTTAGTGATTGACTTTAATATGTTTGTGAAAGTACATCATGTGCATTAGGGTGTTCCCCTCTCTACCTCCCATCACCTTCAGTTAAGTCATCCTCTTTGCTCATCTAAGTGTTCTCCTTCTTCATCTAGAGTCCCTCTTATGTCCCACTTTCTCCCTAGCTTCTGCATATTAGGAAAAATATATGATTTTTTACTTTTTGTGACTGACTAATCTCATAATATTTCCCAGTTCCATCCGTTTCCCTGCAAATGATGTGATTTTGTTCTTTATGGCTGAGTAAAATTCCATTGTATACATACCCATAGTTTTGTAATCCATTCATCTGTTGATGGATATCTTGGCTGGTTCCATAGTTTGGCAATTGTGAATACACATGCATTGGTCTGATAGTTTGGTTTCCATTCTTTTGGGTAGATACCCAGGAGTGGTGTTGCTGGATCATATGGTAGGTTCATTCCCATTCATCTGAGGGTCCTCCATACTGTTTTCCAAAGTGGTTGCACTAATCTGCAATCCCACCAACAATGTATTAGGATTATCACTTCTCTACATCCTTGCCAGAATTTGTTATTGTTTGTATTTTTGATGACTGCCATTGTAATTGATTTTAGGTGAAAGCTCAGGGTAGTTTTGGTTTGCATCTCTCTTATTGCTAATGATGTTGAATATTTCCTCATACATTTATTGGCCATTTGTATTTCTTCTTTTGTGAAGTGTCTATTTAGATCATTTGCCCATTTTTTGATTGGGGTATTTGTTTTCTTAGCTGTGAGTTTCCTGAGTTCTCTCTATATTCTAGATATTAGTCCTCTATCAG
>PVLC010015697.1:0-36785 GCA_004027655.1 Graphiurus murinus
TGTAATCATACATCTTTGTTAGGTACAAGCTGAAAAAGGCATACGTGCACACATTTCTCATTTAACCCTTCCCCAATTCCCAATTTCCGCCCCACTCCCTCACCCTCCCTCCTTTTCAAGTTCAGTTTAGTGATTGACTTTGATATGTTCATGAAAGTACATCATGTGCATTAGGGTGTCCCCTCTCCCCCCATCACCTTCTGTTAAGTAAATTTCTTTGTTCACCTAAGGTTTCTCCTTCTTCATCTGAAGTCCCTCTTATGTCCCATTTTCTCCCTAGCTTCCACATATTTGGTAGAGCATATGAGTTTTTACTCTTTGTGACCGACTAATCTCACTTAACATAATATTTTCCAGTTACATCCATTTCCCTGCAAATAACATGATTTTATTGTTCTTTATGGCTGAATAAAATTCCATTGTGTACATATATCATAGTTTTGTAATCCATTCATCTGTCGATGGACATCTTGGCAATTGTGAATTGTGCAGCTATAAACATAGATACATATGCGTCAGTCTGATAATAGCATGGACTTTATTATACAAAATCAGTTAAAATTAATCTGTATTTTTTTGTTTGTTTATAAATTACCCAACTTTTCTCTGTTCACAGTTCCCTTATTATTTTAGTAATTTTGTTCAAAATGTCCCTAGGCCAAAATAAATATCTGTTACTAATGTTTATTAACAAATTATTCCCAAACAATTCGTAAGTATTTATATCTGACTAACAACATAGTAGCTGTTTTTAAAATGCACATACTTTGAAAACATTTATTATTTTATTCTTAACTAACTATAATTATGAATGGCATATTTGAGCCTACTAGGTTCTACACAACTTATCAAATATTGCAATCTGATTAGACACTGTCACCCTTACTTCTTAACGCAAATTGAATTTTACATTTTGCTTCTATAACAGTAATTGTTGTAACAAAAATATATGATGTCAATGAAATCAAAGTATCTCAGTTTAAAGTAGCACCAAAAGTTCATAGTTTGTGTCTAACAGATGTTGAATATTGCTACATCTTTCTTAAAAATCTAAAGTACCCCATAGTGCCTCTCTGAGTTGATTGCAGTACTTTAGGCAGCCATGGTACATCGTTTGTATATCATTAGGATTAGGTTGTATGTTTTTATTTTAATTAATTTTTGTAGTACTGGAGATTGAACCCAGGAACACTCCGCTTTTGAGCTATACCCTTAGCCCTGTTTTATTTATATACTTATTTTGAAACAGGCTTTCACTGAGTTACTGAGGGTGGCCTTGAACCTGTGACCTGGGATTCTCCTATCTCAGCCTTCGAAGTACTGGTGTTACAGGTGTCCATGCCTAGCCAAGCTGAGGGGTTATTAGATTAGCTTTTGTCTTCTTCTTCTTCTTCTTTTTTTTTTTTTTTTTTTTTTTTTGGTGCTATGGATTCAACTCAGGGTCATTTTACCTCAGAGCTACACCCTCATCCTTTTATTATTTTTATTTGGAAACAGAGTCTCACTAAGTTGCTGAGGCTGGTATTAGATCTGTAATTCTCCTGTCTCAGCCTCTTAAATACTAGGATTACAGGTATGTACCACCATGCCCAGTTATTTTTTTTTTGTTGTTGTTCTTCTTCTTTATATACAATCTCTATTTTATATATATATATATACACATATATATATATATAGAGAGAGAGAGACTATATATATATATATAGAGAGAGAGAGAGAGAGACTCTATTTTATATATATATATATATATATAGTCTCTGTTTCTCTTTATTTCTCTGTGTGTGTGGTACTGGTATTGGGGTTTGAGCTGAGGGGCATTCTACTTCTGAGCTACACCCCCAGCTATATTTTTTATTTTTATTTTTGAAACAGGGTATCACTAGGTGATGAGTCTTACTATCTGCTGAGGCTGTCATCAAACCTGCGATCCTCCTGTCTCAGTATCCAAAGTACTGGGATTACAGGTTTGTGCCACCATGCCCAGTTCTATTTCTTTTATTACATGTCAAAATAGTACGTAGTCTACATGCATCAGAATAACCAAGGGTACTTGTAAATAAGACCAGACTTGATTAGAATGTCTGTAGATGGGACTACAGAATATGAATATTATAAACAACATTGATTCATGACCCTTGAGGACTCTAAACTTGAGAATGATTTTCCTACTATCTCTTTCTGTATTATCTGTTCTATTCCATTGGCCTATTGTTGACTAAATTGATTTTAATTGTTATGGCTATATAATGTTTCCTTACCAGAAAGAAAAAGTCTATTCCTAGACTCTTATTTTTAAAAAAGATAGCTATTTGCCTTCTTTATTTTGAAAATGAATTGACAATTCCTTTACATCTCTTCTCTCAAAAAATATTACAGATTTATTCACATAAGTCTCTGATATTTTATTTAGCTAATATTTCTAAATATTAAAAATGTATTATACATGATTTAAGTATTATCATCATTGTTTTTGTAGATAAATACAAAATGCTTTTATATATCCATCTGTGTGGGGAAGTTCACTTAAGTTGTTTAGGCATATAACTGTAATACCTTTAAGCAATGAAACTTTATCCTCTCTTTCAAATATTTATAACTCTTTATTTCCCTTTTATGCTATATATATATATATTTTTTTTTTTTTTTGCAGTACTGGGGATTGAACTCAGGGGTATTATACCTCCAAGCTACAACCCCAGCCCTATTTTTCATACTTTACTTTGAAACAGGATCTCACTAAGTTGTGGAGGCCTCACTAGGTAGCTGAGGCTGGCCATGAACCCGGATCCTTCAGTCTTAGCCTCCCAAATGCTGGGATTACAAGTGTGCATCACCACGCCCGGCTGAGATAACATCTTCGTGTTACATTTCACCTTTGCATTTTACTGTTAAAGAAGATAATATTTTTACTTTGAATTGTTTTTAATCATTTTATGCAAATTTACATACATACCTATTTTTAAGACTTACAGTTTACCTAGCCTTTTTGTTTAATTAATGTTAATATATTTCCAAATGTCTTTTAATTGAGATGACATTTTTATACACATTTTCATATTCACTAAGTATGGAAGAATGACTCAGGAACCTGTATTTATATTTCAATTTCAGTAAATCAGGCATTGTGGTGTATGCCTGTAGTCCTCGTACTTGGGAGGCTGAAACAGGAGGAATACAGGTTTGGGGCCACCATCAACAACTTAACAAGACCCTTAGCAAATTAGAAGAACCCTGATTCAAAATGAGAAGTAAAAAGAGCTGAGGATGTATCTCAGAGGTAGAATGTCCAATCTCCTGTACAAAAAACCAAAACAAAACAAAATCAAATTTCACTACTTACTCACCGCATGATTTTAGGCATTTTTCTCTTTCTCATTCCCGCTCTTGCTTTCTTGTGCTTTCTAGGTCTTTCTTTCTCTCTGGGACTCAATTCTCTCATCTGTAAAATAACAAAAATATCCATGGATTATCATTCAAATTAAAGGATGGGATGTTTATAAAATACTTAAAGCAATATATGTCCTATTCTGAATGCCCAATATATTCTAGCTGTCACCAGCACCGTTGTAATTATTGATGCATTATTATGTGTCCTTGATGAGAAGTTATATTATCCTGATGATATACTCTCATGAAATTATTTAATTTACTGGCTATATTTTATTTGCAGTTCCTCTTTCTGTGTTCAATAGTGTTATTCTACAATTTTACTTTTTCAGTTTTCATTTCAAAGTTTTGTTTATTTCATATGACAGACTAACAAATGTGCTATCATTTTCTACCCTCTGCATAAATTTATAGCATTATTATAATTATAATTATTTTAAAGGTAAGATAGTACACAAGTAAAACAATTTAGCCCTGAAACTTTTAACAATGGTGAAGTATATATTATTATTTGTTGATTAAATCTCTATTAACTTCTTAAGTCAATCTTACCATTATTTTCTGTTTTATTAGCTTAGAATTATACATAGTCTTTATATACATTGAGTATTTTCTAATTTGCTATTGTCTGTCTCAGATAAATTCAATTTTCCTCACATTCTTGTAAGAGAAGAAAAGTGTCTACCACCTCCATTTCAAGCCATGTAAAAATAAATACAAAGCAACCACTCGAGCCAGCATGGTGGGACAAGCCTATAATTCCGGTACTTGGGAGGCTGAGACAGGATGATTGCACATTTGAGGACAGCACATGGTAACTTAGTGAAACTCTGTTTCAAAAATGAAACTTAAAAATAGGGGTGTAACTCAGAGGTAGAACACCCTTTGATTCAATCTCCAGTACCCTTCCCCACCACCACCATACACAGACACACAGAAACCATTCATATCTCATAGTCTATTCCCTGTGGTCTATTTGTGAGGCACTGATATCTGACTTTTGCCTGGGAACTATAAGTGGTGAACTGCTGGTTTATAATCTGGGAAGCAGTCTACAAGCATAGAATATATTGGGAAGAGTTCTTTTTCCACTGATATCAGTAGAAACTGTATTTCCCATGTCCTATCTGAGGGCCACATGGGAGAGATGAGCTGAGTTCATTTTAAAAGGGAACTCTCAAAAAGGACTTCTTGACAGGGGGAAGCAACTCAGTGGCAGCGCAGCATGTTGGATGTCTAAACTGACAGTGGATGTCAGCAGTTGTGTGCTGATAAATGTGGTATGTAAAAATGTAATACCCAGTTCTCTGAGTAAGAAGCAATGCCTTATTCATATGTAACTTTAATATACATACTATTGATGAAAGGATATATAGGAGATGATTTTGAAATAATCATGAAGTATGTAATATCTATATTATAAATTTGATCTAACCAAAGCATTCTCTGACATTCTTTCTTGCACGGACTTTTCCCCATTTTTTTATTCCCTATTCAACTTATCCTTGCAATGGATAAATTAGTGTATATCTGACATGGATGTTAGTTGCTATTTTTGAATATACTGATGAGTAAAATAAGAGGAAAACAACAAACACACTCGTTGGAATTTCACTCTTGCTTAATCACCTGAACAGCTTCTTTGCCCATTGAATAATAGTTTTCAAATACTGGCAGAAAAGTGCATCTGTTTTTTTGTGTCTTTTAGTATAATGGCTAAAAACTTAACACATTTTGATCTATAATTAATACTTTATCCATAATTTTTTGAGTCTATACAATCAATAAAACAATAACTAAAATTTTCTTTATAGTACTTGCCCATTTTGATGGTACATCTATTTCTACCACGGACAATTTAAAATTAAAACCGTAACATTGTTGGATACGGAGATGGGAAGCATTATACTTGGCTCAGTAGCTCATCATTATATAGCCAATCCTCATTATTCATGGATTCTGTATTTGTGAATTAGCCTGCTCATGAGAATGAGCATTTTTTACTACAATAGCAGTGCTCACAGCCCTTCTGTGCTCATTCAGGAACATGTATATAATGACAAAAAATTGAGTTGTCTGATGCTCTTGCTTCTGGCTCAGGCTGAACAAGGCAACGCTCTGACTTCTTATTTCAGCTCTCATATTTTAAGTCTCCCTTTTGTGGTCTATTTAGTGCCACAATTTTTTTTTACATATTTGTGCTTTTTTTTTTTTTTTTTTTTTTGCAGTACTGGGGATTGAACTCAGGGGCATTCTACCTCCGAGCTACATCCCCAGCCCTATTTTTGATTCTTTATTTTGAAACCGAGTCTCACTAAGTTGCGGAGTGCCTCACTAGGTAGCTGAGGTTGGCCGCGAACCCGGATCCTCCGGTCTCAGCCTCCCGAATGCTGGGATTACAAGCGTGCGCCACCACGCCCGGCTATATTTGTGCTTTTTGTTGGTGATTTTTCTGCTGAAAATAGTTCGCAAGCATACAGCTGAAATGTCATCTAATGTACCTAGTCCAAGAAAGCTGTGATGTGCTGTATGGAAAAATATGTGTGTTAGATAAGCTTCTGTCTGGCATGACTTATAGTGCTACTGGCCGTGATTTCAGTGTTAATTAATCAAAAACATATTAAGTAGATGTATTTAAACAGAAACACTCATAAAACAAGGGTCTGTATTGATCAGTTTTTGAAAATGTTCTGACCCAGAGGCTCACAGAAACCTAACTCTGAGTTTCCCCTGGCAGCATTGGTTCAAGTATTCACTAATTCATTGTTCACTTGATGTTATGGGACATTATCACTGTGAATAATGAGACTCTGCTATACAGTAGTTCCACCATGCTGACAAAACAGACATAAATAACTTCAAGATCATAAATAATAGTAAAATATAGTAAAAATTTTAAAAAGTGATTAATTATGACTTTTTAACCTTAAAGTAATTAACAGTGAATTTATAGTATTTGGTTTTTTAATAACAATTTTATTGATTCATAAAATTCTTGAAAGTAGCTCTTGTGAGCCTGTATGGGCCAGCTCCTGTACACCTCTGAGAGGAAGCAACCGAGAGGGGTCTTTATTAAGAGCACAAAGTAGATTTTAAGAAAATAAAAACTTGTCTATCTGTGTGTATAAATATAAACGTTTATATAAGATGACCAAGGAAGACCTTACTAAAAAGATGGCTTTTGAATTAGACCTGAGAGAAAGTAGAGAGCCAGTTCTATATATGTTTGGGAAACATTTTCCATACAGTAAGAATATCAGAGGCTCTGGTGTGAGAGATGACTGGAGATGGTGGTAAGGAGGTCAGAATGACTTGTGCAGAGCAGGCAACACATTCAATAACAGATGAGGTCAGAGCATTTAAAGGGGACCAAAAATGTGCAACTTCACAGATCATTGTAAGACTTTTTGCTTTTACTCTGAGAGATAGAGAGCAGTTGGAGGGTCATTAACAGGGGTTATTAAATCTAACTTTCTACCATGATTACACTATCTGCTGTGTTGGGAATAAACTGGAGCCAGGCAAATACAGAATCTGGGAGACCAGTTAAATTGCTATTTCTCTTTTCCAGATAATAAATGATTATGACTTGTGCAAGAAGGATAGCAGTGCTAATGGAAAGAAGTACTCAGAATTCAGATATGAATTAAAGATAAATCTTACAGGACTAGCTGCTGGAATGAATGTGGTATATGAGATTTTTAAAAAGTAATCAAGAACTATTCCAACTGTTTTAGTCTGAATAACTAAAAATAGAGGATGTGTTCTGAAAAATCCAGATATGTGACAGGGAGATAACAGGAACTCAGTTTTTAATATACTGAGGTTGTGAGTCTTATAATACATCCAACTGGAGATGTCAAGTGAACATTGGACATATGTGTCTTTATTCACAGTAACATTGTAAGCTCACTTAGGGAGTCATCAGCATACAGCCTAATAAAATCACCTTTGAAAACAGTGCAGAGCATTTGGATCTTTCTACATTTAAACGGTAAGGAGATAAAAAGAAACTAGTAGAAAAGAACAAAAAGATGGAATCAGAGATGGAGGTTGTAAACTGGAAGGATATCATGCCCTGGAAACCAAGATAAGGAAGTGTTTTAAGGAGAGGGGAATAAACAGTATCATATGCTCCAGTTAGTTCAGAAGATTGAGAAATGACCATTAGATTTAGAAATATTGGATTTCATTTGCTAGAAGCCTTTTCTTTAACATATTGAGGTGAATAAAAACCTTTTTAAATGGATTTAAGAGAGATTGTGAGTTGGGATAGTAGAGGAAGAATATATAGAAAACTCCAAGTGTTTTCCCATAGAAGGAATGACATGGGAAAGGGGGAAAATGTGAGACTTGGTTATTTTGTTTCATAAGCCAAAATTGTCCACAGTGGGAAGCATGTAGAGAGGGGGAAATGTGACCATGCAGGAAATCAAGAGAATAACTGCTCTAGCAATGTCTGTGTACAGGTACGAGGAAGGAGAGCTAGCACGTAGGAAGAGGCATTAGCCTTATGGAGCACAGAATGTCCATGTTCTTACTAATGGGAGAGAGGGTTGAGTAAAAGACGATGTTGAAGATAGGAGGGTAGAAATTTGGATAAGTTCTACTAGATAGTCTTTGTGATATTATCAGCTGAAATAAATTGTAAGGTCATCAAAGGGATCTATCAGTATTATTTCCTCGTATTTAGTGTATCTTTAAATAAAATTACAGTCCATTTTTGTCCCATTTAATGCCCTTTTGCCTCTGAAAATAGCATTGCCATCTTGCTTTGTTTGTTTGTTTGTTTGTTTGTTGGTACTGGAGATTGAACCCAGGGGCAATCTATCTCAGAGTTATACCTCCACCCCTTTTTATTTTTTTATTTTGAAATAGGGTCTTGTTAAGTTGCTGAGGTGACCTTGAATCTGTGGTCCTTCTGTTTAAGCCTCACAAGTACTGAGATTATAGGAGTGTGCCATCTTGCCCAGATTTTTTTTTTTTTTTTTTTGCGGTACTGGGGGTTGAACTCAGGGGCATTCTACCTCCGAGCTACACCCCCAGCCCTACTTTTTATTCTTTATTTTGAAACCGAGTCTCACTAAGTTGCGGAATGCCTCACTAGGTAGCTGAAGCTGGCCGCGAACCCGGATCCTCCGGTCTCAGCCTCCCGAATGCTGGGATTACAAGCGTGCGCCACCACGCCCGGCTCCCAGATTTTTAATAAGTAAAACAAATCATATTTATCATAAGATATATTTGATTTATCTTTTTGTAGTTTGTGTTAATAATCATTATGGCTATGTAAACCACATTTCATTTACATATATCTTCACCAGTCATCTAAAAAGTGTGTACCTTGATTTTACATTATTAGGTGGTTATGTTTAAATTTTCTGAAATTTCCTTAACAAAATATTATAATCAACTATTCAAGAACAACATGGAAAGCATGGTGGTGTACACTTGTAAACCGAGTACTTGGGAGGATAAAACAGGAGAATTACAAGTTTGAGGCCAGCCTCAGCAACTTAACAAGACAGTGTTTCAAAATAATTAATAAAATAGGGCTCGGGGGTGTATCTCAGAGGTAGAATACCCCTGTGTTCAACCTCAATAGGAAAATAATAATAACAACAACAATGTGGAAGATTTTGAGAAGTTACTGTAATAATAAGGAAAGGCAATTATTATACCTTCATTTCTTCTCTATGCAGACCTCTCTAAAAAGTAATCTGAAGGCTAGGGATATAGCTCACTGATAGAATCTATTCCTGGCATGCATAATGCCCTATAAGTACACACACACACACACACACACACACACACACACACACACACGTAATCTTGGAGTTTAAACATATATAATTATTAAAATATTATTTTATATTAACATATTATCTTTAAGCATACTTCACATACTTTGTTACCAAACTGAATTTGCATTTATAATTTAAAGGCTTATATCTTTTTCTGACTAGTTTTAATATTGAAAACCATTTGTTACAATATTTGATATGACAGTATTCTCGTTTTCTTCCTATTTATGATTCGTCTTTACTCAGTTGAAATGAATTTGTAAGTTTTTTATGAAAAGAATGCTACATTAACTGGGAACAACACGACCTATAAAAAATAAGGAAAGAAGATAGGGAGGGAATGAGGGAGGGTGGGTGGAAGGAAGGAAGGTGTGGGGAGAAACAAGAGAAGAGAAAGATGAAAATGCATAAAGGGGAGGAAATGTTTTAAGGAAGGCAGTTTAATGTAGGCTTGCGACTTAGGTGATGAAGGTGTACTGGAGAACTGGAAGCTTCCTTTGGCCTATTGATTTCTTTTTTTTTTTTTTTTTTTTTTTTGCGGTACTGGGGATTGAACTCAAGGGCATTCTACCTCTGAGCTATACCCCCAGCCCTATTTTTTATTCTTTTTATTTTGAAACAGGGTCTCACTAAATTGCGGAGGGCCTCACTAGGTAGCTGAGGCTGGCCGAGAACCTGGATCCTCTGGTCTCAGCCTCTCAAATGCTGGGATTACAAGCATGTGCCACCACGCCAGGCTGTTTTATTGATTTCTAAATGTCAGAGGCCTCTTAGAGAAGTCTGTGCCAGCAGAACATGAAGGGACTATGCTATAGAGGGCCTGAGAAGTAAAAGAGGCATGATTCTTTGTTGTTGTTATTGTTAGTTCTTCATAGCCCTTACACAACACAGAAGCGGACCATGTGGTGCCCATTCCTCTAAAAGAAACCTCACTGAGTTTAGAGGATGGGAAGGATTCGGATTCAGAAGGCTAAGCAAGGGCTACAAAACCAAGCAAAGTAACTTCAAAGCTGGATAAAAACTGGACATTGTTTTAATGACTTCTGGAGGGACCACGAAACAGACAAACTTTCCCTCTGTATGGGATTTTCTCTTGTGATGAAAAAGCTGGGAGAAAAGGAGCAATTCTTTGAGGGAACCATATGTATTCTGCTCTGTGAAGAACACAAGCTTCAGAGAAAACTGAATCAGACCGAAGTTCTAATTTAGGGATAATTCCTACACCAACATGGTCCTGGTTAAAAAAGATCTCTGTCTCCACTCTCCTTATCTCCATCCTCAACACTTGAAGGGTTACAGTCAGAAGAGAAAATGCCTCAGAGCCTAAGATATCTCCATCATTCAAGGTATTAAAATGGAAAGAAGAAAGAAATAGTAAAGGACCCCATTCCCAGCCCTATTCTAAGCACATTCAGCCTGTGCTGAAGGGGAAATGTGTATTGAGTAAGAGACAGAAGTTAGTATGAACTAGAATAAATTTAATCATTAAAAATGGAAGTTCTGGAATATTTCAAATATATATTAAGGTCTTATAAAAAGAAAATCAACTTAGCATACTTAAATATAGTAATTAGGGAGAAGGAAAACCACTTTATATAAATAAATAAACTTGAAACTTCTCCATAATCACTAATATGGGCTTAGGGAAATTCACATGTTCTATTTAGAACTGATGAGATTTGTTTTGTAGCGCATAGTTTTATGAATACATGAGGAGAGGTCATTAACTGGATAAAATATCTGTGAGAATTAGACATGGCACCTATCATTTTCAAAGTCAGAACAATAGATAAACCAGGAAAGCATTTATACACAAAAGTAAAAAAAAAAAAAAAAAAAAAAAGACTTATGATCAGGACCACAGTATATCTTATGGTGCATACCAAACATTTTTTTTCCTTTACTTTGTAGCTCAACATTGACTAGTTATCTATTTTTTGTTGGTACCAAATATGGAATTATAACTCATCCTTCTGCCCCAATAGTAACTTTCCTGCACTCCACCTTCCCTGCATTGTGACATAGCAAGGAAGGGTCAGAAAAGGCCTTTGTACCACAAGGCCCATGTACTTCTCCTTTTTCAGACCAAGGTTAGTGGGACAGTCTTGCACTGCTGTCCCAACAAGAGTCATGTTTTACATGAAGGAGGTGGCTGATGCTGCTATATTCAGAGCAAGTGTTCATGATTGGGTCAATGTTGGTCAAAGCACATAGGCATAATAGGCACTAGAATAACAACATCAAACCAATATTTTTTATTGACTTACTCCACTTAGGTAGTGAGAACACAAATAGAGTGACAGCTCATGAAACCTTTCCTTCATAAACCAGCTCAATCATCTGAGACTGTTCCCTTTAATTCTTTAGTATTCAGTCTCTGGATGATTGAGAACAAGTGGCATTGTCCTGCAAGGTCGTTTTCAGCAATTTTTGAAGGACAGTGAAATATATTAGGTGAAAAATGTATAATATCCTTATTTCTTTTTGTTTAGATTTTTCAAAAGATCTATTTTTAATGAATTTTTAAAATCCAAAGTGTACCAAGTCTTGCTGAAGTTTTATATTTTAATAACTTCAAAAGTGTAATACTATTAATGTATTTAAAAATCTTACTTGATAGTTTAATTAGGTGTAATTATTATACCTTTTTAGATTTTTGAATTTTGAAAAAAATGCTTTTGAATTTTAAATTTCTGCTTTAATGTTTATCATCTTCAACTAGAGAGATTAAAATCAAATGTTAATGTAAAAGTTTTAATTAAGATTATAGAAACCAGTAAATGCTTATTAAATTTTAACACTTATTTGTTCACATAAACTTTTGTATAAGTTTTAGCACATGTACATCTGAACTTATAAAAGCTGAACCAGTACCTAAGCCTCTGGGACAGCATGTGTACAACATAGGCAGCTTTCTTCTGTTCTACCAGTGAAGTAGAAACTCAGCAATATTTCTTGAAATATTTCCTGATTTATTATATTTATAACATCTTTTACAACTATATAGAGGATCCAAATCAAAAGTTCTAGTCTTTTGTGAATTCTGAAAATTCAGTGCCTGTGAGTGGTCCGTATATGTCAAGAGGGAAGAGAAGAGTGAAATCAATACAGAATATTCGGTCATTCAGGGATCCAGGGCCAGAAGTGCTTCCTGTAAGAGGTAAAGAGGAAGAAGGAAAGCTGATCAGCACAGATCAGCTGGATGCAGTACAGCCAGTCAAAGAAAGACATTAGTAAAGAGAAGACAAGGAAGATACACAGAGAACCTGAAAGTCCTCGGTGCCATGTCAGAAGAATATGGTTTTGACAGATGCACACTTCACAATGCGATTTGGATTTAAAATAATTTTTTCTATGCTACTTTTCTCAGAAAAAACCACAGATTATTTTTTTCATAAGGATCCTTAAACTATTGATAAGACTTTTAAAAAACAAATAAGATTTTAAAATCTACCTCCCACAGATGCATTATATAAAGAGCAAAATGTTGTACATTTTTTTTTCCAGAAGTAAACTTTCACAGAGTATGATATGAAATTCAAATCATATTCTTTTTAATTAACTAAAGTAATTATATAATATCCAGGCAGAAAACAAATAGATCATAAACAATTATAAAGTGTAACCAAAAATCCCAAATTAAAATAACTAAATATCAAGAAAACTATTTTTCTTGATGTATTTTGAAATATTTCTTGAAATATTTTACCTAAGCCATCAGTGATGCATTTCATGGAACATTATAATATTTAAAATTTAGAATATATTTACATATTTGCATATCCCTATTTTATAAATAAAGCTGCATTTCTTTTAAATCTTAACATGTGTATAGGGATTTGGGAGAACGTGCTGAATTCTGAAGAAGAGATTACTTCTAATTCTTCTATAGAATCAAGAAATAGACTCTGCACAGGCCTTCCAAATTTTTTATGAATGACCATACTGAATACAATTTTACTGTCAATTCTGTGTTCTCTTCTTTAACTATTACACTCCTGATACTGACATTTCAGGGCAAATTATCAGACTCAATATACTCTGGGTTTTATTCACATTTAAGAAGAAAACTGACATACCCTTTATTCTACTTTAGTAGATATCTTCTTACAATCAACAACCTGAAGATTTCTAGGTATACCCCACACAATGGACACATTCATCAATTAGTAAAATACTGGAACAAAGTAAATTACTGAAATGCAGCTCTTCATTCCCATTTTTAAATAAATCAGTGAAAAGATATTTAAGAACTATTGTTTCATGTTTCAAATTCTGCTCTATGCTATAGGAATTAGAAAATTGAAGCACACAAAATCCCAACTGACTAGAAAACAGTATCTTCATGAAAAAAAAAAAAATCACCCCACTTGTTTTCAGCTATCTAGCTCTGATGTGGTGACTATGATTTAAACCATTGGAATTTAGATGTTATTTGATTCCGTTTGAAGCAAGAAATGAAAAAATTAGCAAAAAAGAAAAAAAAAGAAAATACTTAGACATGTTGCCTGCTGGGCAGGATTGCATATGAACAACTGGATAAAAATAATTCTGGGTAGAATTACTAGTGGATGTGATTCCTAAGTACCTAGGGTTTCACAACTAACATACTCTAGCATTTTTCATTTCATGTATTTTTAAAATATGTGAAGAGCATATAGTTATGTTAGAAAAATTGTAAATACAGATTAACAAGAGAAAAAAATCAAGGAATAAATTACTGTATTGTTTCCCAGTATGTCATAACAAAGTACCACAGACTAGGTGGATTAAACAATAAACCTTTTCTCACAGTAATGGAGTCTAGAAATCCAGAATTGGTTTCCTCTGAAGCTTTCTTCTTGATTTGAACATGGCCATTTTTTCCCTGTCTTCACATGGTAGGTACTTCCTTAGCACTTGTGAATGTCCTAATATCTTCTTCTACTGACACCAGTCCTATTGTATTCAGTCCTTCCTACATGGATTTATTTAATCTTAATTACCTCTTTAAAAGGAATCTTTATCTTTTAAAAACTTCCTTAATGCCAGGCATGGCGGTGCATGCTTATAATCCCAGTACTTGGGAGGGTGAGACCAGAGGATCTGGGTTCCTGGCCAACCTCAGCAACTTAGTGAGGCTCTCCACAACACAGTGAGATCCTGTTTCAAAATAAAGAATAAAAAATAGGACTGGGGGTGTAGGCTGGAGGTAGAATGCCTCTGGATTCAATCCCCAGTACCAAAAAAAAAAAAAAAAAAAAACCCAAAAAAACAAAAAACTTCCTTACAAATATAGTCACATTCTGAGGTACTAAAGTTAGGACTTTAGTTTATGAATTTAGGGGAACCAAACACCATCTATATAGCATAGCTATATGATACATGACAGGTAGATAAACAGGCCTATGAACACACATATCTATCTTCTCACTTAATGCATGATTTCTCATATAAATATATATTAAAATATTTGAATATTTGAATTTAACCAGTCTCTTACTGGTTAAATCATTTGAATTTTTTCTAGTATTTTTTTTTTCTTGTGGTACTGAGGATTGAATTCAGCAGCATTTTGCCTGTGAACCCCAGCCCACTTTTCATTTTGAAACAGGATCTCTCTAGGTTGCTGAGAATCTTGCTACATTGCTAAGGCTGTCCTCAAAACTGTGATCCTCATATCTCAGCCTTCCAAGTATTGGGATTATAGGTGTGGGCCACCAAGTCTGGCTCTAGAATTGTTCCTATAATTTTGTGTGAGCATTCTTACATGTATACCTTGATACAATTTTCTATTTGTTTTCTTTTAGTAAATGTCTAGTAGTGTAATGTCTTTGTTAAAGAATATGCTTTCTTTTCATATTAGAAATTTTATACTTACTACAAAATTTGCATCAATTTTCATTCTGACACATATGATGTACCAGTGTCCACAGTACAGACCTGCCAACTTAAAGTCTTTATTATTCTTTCCTTTCCTGATAATCAAATGACAGCTTAATTGTATTTTCATTTGTATTTATTGGGATTAATTTGATATTGAGGAATGTGAACTATTTTGTCATGCCTTTTGCCCATCTCTACTATTTTTTTTTTTAAATAAATATAGACCTCGTCTCTACCCTCCACTCTTACCACCCCCCTTGACACTGAATTGCCTTTAAAGCTCATTATTCTCCTCAGTGAACCACTCAGCAGAACATGAGTCATTTCTGTCACTGCCAAGGAAAGTTCTGTAAATTAAATAACGCCACTCACTTTCCCTTTTTCATGTGGCTACCCAGGGACAATTGAAATAATTTTGTCTTGCTTTTAAGACATTGTACTCTGGGAAAACAGTGTTCTAAAAAGAATCCTACCAGGGATGTGGTTTAGTGAGTATTGTATTACCACCATATTTTTCAAATATTAATTGTCACTATTATTTTTAGATGATACCCCTTCTCTTGTGGTTCTCTGCATCTAGACATCTGAAATATTTCAACTATAATATTTTATGCCCCACTGGTTGCATCCTGGGAGGCAGTGTTTGGCATTGCATAGTGTCAGGTTAATGTGGCAAATAAAACAAAGTTTTAAATATTTTATTGTCAGTTCTCTTTTTCTGTTCTGATCATTATCCTCTAATACTCCATTTGTATTTTAAATAGAGATTTATCCTTGGAGACTTAGAAAAATGGTCTAAAAGTGATATTACAGATACTTGGTAAATTTCTCAGTAGTGGTTTCTCAGAAATGAAAGAAAAGTAATAGGTTTCCTCAGAGACACTGACACTTCAGTTCACAGGCTGTTCTTGGTTTGTTCTGCTCCATATTGAATTCATCTAGGTGTTCTGTATGATCGATTTAAGTGTTCCAGGCTGCTGACACCATATGCTTTATGCGAGTCTTTTTTCCAAACTATTTTTCATAGATTCTGAATGAGATGAATTATACAGCACATTAAACAAAGTGCAAGGCTGAAAAAAAAAAAAAAAAAAAGAGTGTAAGATGATGTCTTTGCTTTTGAAAGAAATGAAACTTTACTTACCAAACTATGCAATTCCTTTTTCAGGAACACTAATGCCCTCAGTGCCATCATGCCCCTCATTTTTCACAGCCCCTTGTGTTGGGGTGATTCGAAATTCTCTGTTTCTGGCCAATGTTTTTAAAGTAGTAAAATTTCCCTTACAAAGAGGAAACAGTTTTTAGATAACACCAAAACATTATTCACCATTTTCTATGTTTAGGCTAAAAATTTTCTAGGAGGATAATTTACTCAGTCCATCATTCCTTCTCTCCTTCTTTCCCTACTCTCTTTTTATTTATTTCTTCTTCCTTCCTTCCTTCCTTCCTTCCTTCCTTCCTTCCTTCCTTCCTTCCTTCTTCCCTCCCTCCCTTCCTTTATTTTTATTGTTTGCTTTTTGCCCTTTACTCCTTGACAGGTATCAAATTATGTTTCACTTTCTTACTTTGGGTCTACCTATGAGTGCCAGTTGGTAGATAAGGGATGTAGAGTACTTCTATGGCTAAAAAGGCAACATAAAGGCTAATTTCTGATGAACATGAAGAACTAATTCTACCAACACTTGCCAAAAATATCTCTCATTCAACAGGAATAATTAGTTTCACTTGCTGAAGCTGAGCAACTATTTTTCTTCAAAGAGGATGTATTTGCTTAATTACATTTAAATGCTAAGCACTATAAAGGAAAGTTTCCTATGGGGGCATTATTTCCCTCTTAACTGCTTAGAGGATGTCTTATAAAACCAGGGTCAGGAAAAAGTTTCAGCCAGTTTGACAAGGATAGAGGATAGATGACTTCTGAACCATGCTTATTTTCCCAATATCAGAAACATCATGTCCATTTAACCAAATTAGATCTTTAATCATATGGTTTCAATGAACAAAATAAATATATGGTTCCTTTCCCAGTCCAAAATCAGAAAGCAAAATGACAACAATATCATATAAAAATAATCAAATAAAAATATTCTCTCTGACAATTGGATGACATGATTCTATAACTTTACAGTCTTCTGGTCTTCGTTAAGACAAAAATCCTCTCTAATCATCCTTAAAAAGAGTGATAATGTTCCAATAGCCCGAAATGAATTACAAAGTAACAGTAAATAAATAAAATAAAAATGAAATGAAACAAAATCAGTTATTTTTGTTTTAATTTTGAGCTAAACAAATAAATAAACCAACAGTGGAAGCAACTGATGGCTACAACTTGGCGGTATCATCCATCACCCCCCAAAACTGCTTTCCTTTGGTATAAGAAGCTTTATCTCTGACTCCAAATAAATTGAAGGCAAGATACCAAGTTTAAAATTCTCTGTCAACGGCTGTTTTACTAATTATCCAGATTCCAAGGCAATCATACAACCGTAATCATTCACCTCACGCCTAGAAACATAAGTCTTGTTCTTTTGATGAATATTTATAAGACAGTGTAAAGCAGTCTACTTTCTTTTCCCTTCAGGCAAGACAATTTGGAGTTCATCAATATGTATTACCAAGGACTTTTATAAAAGGCACTTCAAAGAAAATTCATCAGGCATTCCTTTTGTCTTGATTTCTGTTAGACTGATACTTCCTTTTGACAAGTATCAATAAATTATCCTCTGATGGCTGGAAACTTGATGTCTTATTCAGAAACTTCCTCACACAGCTAAATCTGAGCTTTGAGTTCCAAGGGATATTATTAAGATCCTGCCTCTCATTTAAGGACAGACAGAAGATATGCAAATTAAAAACAATAAAACAAACATATATATAGTCACCCTACAGCACACCGGATGGAGTTTTCCCATATTTGAGAGCTTCCTTTGCTGTATACGACATTGCTATCTGCCATGTGAACATATTTACAATTCTCTCACGAGTAAAAGAAAAAACAAAACAAGCCTCAGTTCCTGGATAAATAGAAGAACCATACAAAATTTAAACCAGATTATTGTAGATATGGAGAGTGAAGAATGACAAGCTTTCTCCATAAGACTGATTTTTTTGTTTGCTTGTTTGTTTTTTCCTGAATATTATTGGTTAGTCTCACATTTCCATAAGCAGAGTGGAACAAATGCTACTGTCTATAATAAGAATATAAAAAAAAAAACCAACTCTGTTCTACTTAATATATTTTGAAAATAGGACACTCAAATTCTTTATTTGCTTTCTCTTTTTTTTTAAAAAAAAAGGTTAGTTACATGTTTTATTTTTCTGACAAAAAGCACTTGAAATATGAAAATACTATTGATATCTATTTCTATAAATACATAAAATATCAGGCTGACTAAAGAGTCTGTCCATCTTTTTTTTTTTTTTTTTTTTTGGTGCTGGGGATTGAACCCAGAGACATTCTACCTCTGAGCTATACCCTTAACCTGGTTTTATTCCTTATTTGGAAAAAGGGTCTCTCTAGGTTGCTGAGAGCCTCCCAAAGTTGTCAAGGCTGGTTTTGACCCTGCGATCCTCCTGTCTCCGCCTCACAAGGACTGGGATTACAAACATTCCACCACACTCAGCTAGAGTCCATTTTAGTTCATGTTTTCACTCATTCTTTACAAAGTTATTGTGCTAATTATAAAAATATTCCATATCTACGGCATTGTTGTTTCATTACCTGGTATAATATAAAATAAAATATAATCTAATTTAAGCTCAATTTTTGAAAAACCTGAGAGGAGTAAAAGAGTGGCACTTCATCTTAAATACATGCTTTACAAAACAATTGTAATATTAATCACACAGCCATTCTATGAAAGTTCAGATGCACTATCAAAATATATATCTCATTTGTGAAAATATAAATTCACTATGAAGTAATTTAGAATAAAGTACTTATTTTATAAAAAATGAATAAAAAGAAGTAAAATTTTATTCAAAGTACTATGATGTAAAGAATGTAATATTCACAGTACCTAAGGCACCAAGATATTGTATTCAATAGCTTTATAAAACAACTATGAGTATATTATTTGAAAAGAGTTTATTTTAATATTACTTGATAGGAATGCTAATGGTGATGGAGAAATCTGAGCTGTATTTTGTGTTTTGTAATCCAAATATACCACAGGAAATGCTGCTATAATTTTGATAGAATAGTTACTAAAATTTGCATGTGAAAAAGTAGAAGAGCTGTGCATACCTGTAGTATAAGTACTACGTGGGAGGCTGAGCCATGAAGACCACAGACTTGAGGCCAGCCTCAGCAACATAGTGAGGCTGTTTCAAATTAAAAATAAAATAAGGCTGAGGGTGTGATTATGAGGTAAAATATTCTTGGGTTCAATCCCCAATAGCACAAGAAAATAAAAAAGGTTAAGAGACAAATCATTTATTTCTGAGTATATTTTTACATTCTCCCACACACTTGTATCAAAATAAAATCTACTCCCAAAGCTGTATTAGTTATTGATGGTCATATAATTACTCCAAAACACAGTGGCTTAGAACAATAAACATTTATTTTATATTCCCATGTATTAGAAAGACAAGAACAGCTTATTTGGATAGCTCTGTTCCAGGGTCTTTCCTGAAGTTGCAGAAAAGGTCTTAGCTGCAGCTGCTATGATCAGAAGACAACTCTGTCTGGGAAACCTGCTTCTAAGCTCACAAGGTTATTTCCAGGTGGCCTCACTGGCCATAGCCTGGAGGACTCAGCTGCTCACTTCCTGGTCCTCTTCATAGGGCTGCCTGAGTGGCCTTAGGTCATGGAAGCCAGCTTTGATCAAGATGACAGAGAGAAGGAGAGGGAGAGGGAGACACCCCACAATGACTTGTATGACCTAGTCTTAGAAGTCACCACTGTCACTTTCATCATATTCTATTCACTAGAATAGAAGTGTCACTGAGACAAATCCACTCCTCTGGGAGAGGAATCATATTCCACATTTTCAAGTGAATATTACTAAATATTTGTTGACATAATTTAAAATTTCCACAAGTAGGTCCATGGCATGTGGGTGTGGTCTCAAAATTGCAGAACAAGACAGGGTGAACATGACAAGAAAATCCAAAACAAATTCAAATTTATCTTTGAGGGAGATTTTTATTCTTTTTTTTCTTAAATAAGTTATAATAGTATTTAAAAACTCAAAAAAGAACAATTAAACCACCTGCATTTGATATATGAATTTCTACTATATAAGATATATTATTAAGTTGATTTTTTAATTTAAAAAGCATATACATAAGAAAAAGCATGGAAGTATTTTTGTGTTTTATGTCATTCTCAATAAAAAATAAATCTTAAATACCCTTTAACTCTCTAGGAAAAGATAATAAGAACTAATGTAAAGTTTGGAAAAGAAGGTGGTATGATAAGAACTGTTTAAAAGGTACTAGTGCCATGCATAAGAAATACTAAAGGAAGGGTATTGAAAGAAGGCCAATTAATAGACAGTGAAATAATTTAGATAACAGACAACAAGAATTGGAACATCATGGAAAATAAAAAAAAGGAAATGGGTTTAAGAAATTTGATAAAGAAAGCAGCATAATCACCCTTCACTTACAGAAGATTTGGACTGTATTTTCCCTGATTGGTGCTTGAGAAATATTTATACATCCATTTCTCAGCAAAAGAAGCAAGCATTTTTTGCAATAACAGGAGAAACAATGTTAATTCCAAATGTATGCTTGACTCATAACTACTGATGGAAAAACCTTCGATCAGACCAAGGCTCATACAATCAGAGGAATGTGAAAGAATAAGAGAAAGTGAGAAACCATTATTATAATTTGAGCATTCATATTCTCTGTCACCATATGTAATTAAATAAACTGTATTATTTTGTGTTAACTTTTTTGAAGGACAAATTACTCCAAACCATTAGCATATTTGTGTTGTTTGTTGCTGTTATGGTAAGAGACTTATTGGTACATATTTTCCAGAATATTGCCAGATGCACTTAGAATAAATTGGAGACAAGAAGAAAATATGGATAGAGTAACATGAGGGAGAAGGGGCTTTTAGGCTTGGCACATATAGGCTCTTGTCTTGGCTCCATCACTACCTCAGTTTGTGATATTTGACATGTTAAAGTTTTCAAACAATTTCTTTAAATACAATAAGTGAAACTCGCTCAAAGACTACAAGTAGTAAATACAGTAATTTATAGAAATACTAAGGAGAGTGCCTGACAGTTGGCCATAATAAGTACATATTATTAACTTCATCTCATACATAATATTATTAGGAATTATTTGATTCTCGAACTAGCTGAGTTGAATTGGAAAGAGGAGCTTAAGATTACCCCCTGAAGGTAGGACATTTGCAGTACTGGTTAAATGACAGCAATATCTTCATCACCAATTGTCTTTTGGATTTACACAATGCATTCATTGAGATTGGAGCAATGTTAGCAAAATATTAGGATATTTGAGTGCATTAGTGTATTGCACCCTTCAAAAAATTGGTAGAAGAAAAGATGCCATCCACTTTAACTACTTTTTATATAGATATGTTTCCATTTATTTTATATTTAAATAATAATAGATTATATTCTAACATCTTTCACAAATTATTGTTCTTTCTTCCACTTATAGCAAAGCAAAAGCAGGGGTTTTTTTTTGTTGTTTTTCTTTTACCTTTGGAGTGAGTGCATATGTTACTTCTAATTTTTTAAGTATCTTAGCAGCTAAATCATCCATGAACATATGATGCATGAGATCAGAGGACTAAAGATGATTTTGAGCAGTTCCATAATATTATTTTTATTTATTTATTTATTTTGCGGTACTGGGGATTGAACTCAGGGGCATTCTACCTCCGAGCTATACCCCCAGCCCTATTTTGTATTCTTTATTTTGAAACAGGGTCTCACTAAGTTGTGGAGTGCCTCACTACATAGCTGAGGCTGGTCGTGAACCCGGATCCTCTGGTCTCAACCTCCCAAATGCTGGGATTACAAGTGTGCGCCATCATGCCTGGATCATAAAATTATTTTATAAAGATTTCAAATGAATTAAAGTGATCAAAAATGCTTTTTATACTGCCTGAAAACTAGCAACACAAACATAGTCACAGAATGAATAAAACTCATTATACATTTTCAATCAAACACATTTCCAATTATTTTTTACCTATTTTGCATGTTAGCAAATAATTCTATTGGCACCTTCTGACATGTTATATTTATAAGGTCAGTAAGCTTTTACCACTGAACTATTATTATATATTTGTGTATTTTTTCTTGGTATTAGTGATTGAATCTAAGGGCATTCTATATTCAAACTACACTCATGACCTTTTTTGTTTTTTAAATCTTGAAACAGAGTCTCTCTAAGTTGTTGAGTCTGGCCTCAAATTTACAATCCATCTGCTTCAGTCTCCCAACTACTGGGATTACAGGTTTGTGCTACCACACCTAGATCTTGTTATAATAGACTTCTTAATATCAAATTATTTTTTAATTTTTTTATTCCTAATGAATACTAAATTATAGGAAGACTCATTATTTAATCTATAATGTAATAGCTATTAAGAATTCTTCTCACTGAACAACTCCAACTTCAGACTTCCTCATTTAACATATTTTCACAACTATAAGCCAATGTAAAGATGTGTAAGTTCCAACATTTGAACACAAATCTATCATTTGTAATTTTATGGTTATAATTTTTAAAATAATAAACATCGACATTGCTATACAGCATTCAAAATCTGATTGATTTTTTTAAAGATTTCTATTAGTAATAACAGATAAAAACTAAACATCAACTACTAAGCCATTTGACATTTAGATACATTTAACAGTGGTCGTTTCATCATTTAATGAACATGTCCAATACAGAGAAGTTTCCCAAAGCTGTTGGGATCCCTTGCCCTTGCCTCTTGGTGTGTTGTACCCTATTTTAAAGCAAGTGCTCATCTGTTTTCTGATACCATAGGTCAGTTTTTATTTTCTAGATTTTACATAAGTGGAATTATCCAAAAGATACAGTCTACCTTCTTTAATTCAGAATAATAATGTTTTGGGTTTGTTGATCATTCATTATTAAATATTCTTCTCACTGAGCAACTCCAACTTTTTTTTTTATTTGTATGGATATACCACCGTTTGTTTATATATTCACCAATTTAAGGGCGCTTAATTATTCCCAGGTTTTGGTTCTAAAGCTGCTACAGATATTTGTGTACAAATCTTCCTAAGGACACGTTTTCATTTTTCTTGGATACATAGCTAGCAAAGGAATATCGGAATCATATAGTAGATCTGTGTGCAACATGTTAAGAAACTCCACCAAACTGATTTTCAAATTAATTGGGCCATTTTACATATCAATCAAAAGAATGTAAGAGTCCTACTTTCTCACATAATTATCAACATTTGGTATGATGAGTATTTCTGATTTTAATAATTCTTTTTGTGGACAGTGGTAACTCATTTTAGTTGTAACTGGTAATTTCACTAAAGACAAGTGAAATTTTTAATTTTTATAGGAGTTTCCATGAAATTAATATTATTTCTTCCTTAAATGTTATTTAGAATGCACAAATGAAGCCATATGTGCCTGGAATTTTCTCTGTGAGAAGGATTTTAACTTTAAAGTTAATGTCTTTAGTATATAAAAGGGGATATCCAAGTTCTCTGTTTCCTGTTGAGAAAGTGTTGTCAATGTCATCTTTGAAGGAATTTGTGTATTTTACCTAAGTCATTTGAATTATTGGTGTAAATTCTTCAGATTTAAGATGGCAGAATAGAGGAAGACAGTGTATTTCAGTTGCTCTGACACTCAGAACTCAACCAGAGAGAAGACTGCTTCTGGGCAAGGGAAGAAAAGCAGTCAGAACTCAACAGAAGGAAAACAGTCAAAATAAGTGTAATTGGACACTGCACAGAAAGCAGAGGACTGAAAAGAGCCCAATGTGTCTCATCTGATGAGTGAAAAGTGGGGGCATCACTATCTTGGCCAGCCCACATGGGGGCTGGCAGCTGCTGGAACTCTGGAACTGATGGCTCTCAGAGACAAACTCCAGCAAAGAATAAGCAGAAGCTTGTCAAGCCAATGATTACAGAAGACCAGCATCAAAAGCAATCACATTCTTTCTCTATGCTCAAATACCTCAAGAATATGACTCTCCAGGTCACCCAACCAGACCACCCAGCAAACTCCTGTGGCTACAGCTGAAATCAGACCAAGAAATAACAGAATCTTACTGCAGGGAACACAGTGGCTACATCCCACTTCATCAAGACCACTGTGAATCTATAGACCCATCAGCCAAATCACCCAGAGAACTCCAATGGCTACAGCTGAACTCCTCCTTTCCTGCAGGGAGCCGAGCATTATTTGTCAAGACTGTAAGTTTATAAACCAACCCAATGGGAGCTTGCCAGGCTAAAGGGACTTGTGTGGCAATGAACAGACCTGTGGGATCTGTGTTTCCAAATTATCCTTCCCAAAGTAAGTGCAAGGGCTACAATCAGAAACAGCAGAAATGTGAATTAGCAAACAGTCCCTAGGGACACTCAGGAGGTTGGGACCTAGGGTCAACAGTTCACTGTGCTCCTGAAGGGTCTACAGCAATCACCACATCACTGGCAAACTGTGTTGCAGGCTTGGAAGGCTAGAAACTCATACCTGGCAGAACCAAAGATACCAAGGCTGGAGGTCAACTAGGTCTCACAGGATCTCAGCTGCCCAGAGCAGCATCAGCTTCCCTGAGGCTAACTAACTGAGCCACTCAAGCCCCAGGCTCATAAAGGTATAATCTCTCATTGCCAGAGCTTGGACCATGAAAGCAGATATGCCAGAGTCCAGCTGGGATTCATGTGATTACAGCTGTACGCTGGGAACACAACATTCCCTCCACCAGCAGAGTGTGGGCCTGGCAATTACTCACACCAGTTTTTATCAGTGCCCCATGTGATCACAACCAGCAGATCAATGGTGGTGTCCCTGGACCATTAAATTTCAGCCATCCAGACCACAAGCTCATAGTAATTTCTGGCCCTGCTGATATTGTTCCCAGTAACCACAAAGATTGGCAGAGCAGTGGTACTGTCTGTGGGGCATCAAATCCCAACCAGCAGGCAACAGGCTCTGAACAGAGCATCATAGACCCTGACCCTGCTGAGTTTTCACCTAGAAAGCATGGTGACCTGCAGCAAATTAGAGGCTCCTGTTTGCCTGCACAGACTAAGAACAATATCTTGTTAAAAAGGTTCTGGAGTATGAACTCAAAAGTCTGATCACCTGAGACATATTTGCAGAGGCAAATATATAACCCCAGCACAGCCTTATTATAAAGGGATATGAAATAGACATAATACTCTCACCCAAAGAGGAAGAGGCTGCCAAGAGAACAGAAATACAAACATAAGAATTCTGAAAACATGAGAATTAAACACCAATGAAGAAACAATAAACCCCCACAACTCAACAAGGTAGAACACCAATTCTAAGCTACATAAAATGCCAGAAGGAGAATTTCGATCTTCAATATGATCAAAATTCAGAAATGAAATCTGAGAAAGTATACAGGAAACTAAAGAATATATGAATAGAAAAATTGGGGCCCAAAGTAAGAACTCAAAAGACTCTTTGAATGGAATGGAGTCAATAAATTAAAGACCTCAATAGAAACCAACTCTGGCAGACTATACTACAAGGAAAACAGAGTATCAGTGTTTAAACTCACAAATGACCACACTACCATGATGGAGGCAAGGCTAGTGATGGCCATGATACAATTAACAGATGGAGCTGGGACCAGGAGTGGTCCAGATGAAGCTGGGGACAGGGGTGGCCCGGGTGGAGAAGGCCCAGTGGTTGTTATTAAAAAGGCCCTAGTGGCAACGATTAAGGAGGGCTTGACTATCTTTTCTGTTAGCTGCCCATCTCAGAGTCCCAGTAATGCTGGCTTTGCTAGAAAAACAGGGCCATAGAACCTTCCCCTCAGATTCCAAAGGAAGACCTGGGAAGCCAAGCAACATGTAGTAGAGTCAGAATTGTTGCAAGTGGGCCCAAATGGGCCATTTTGTGAAGCTGTGAGGGTGAAACCAAGGTTGCAAGAAAAACTTCCAAGAATTAGAAACACCATAAACAGGGAATGATCTCAAGGAAAGGCTGCTAGCTGTGAGCCATGGAGCCAGGTTAGTAGAGGCAATAAACTGCCCACTGCATCATCCAGGCCACAGGGGCAGGGCTGGCAAGGCCTCTTGGAGATTGCTTCTCACTGCAATGTGTCCTGAATGCTAGAAGTAAAGCTGCAAGGTCAAATGCTTTCCCTGCTGGCTTTTGTTAATGTTTTGGTCCCATTTCTTTTTTCTATGGCTCTACTCCTGCCTTTGGAGATACAAATATTTACACCTTGCCATTGTATATTTGATGCATGTAACTTGCTCTTTATTTTTATTTTCATTGTCTTTTATAAGGGCTCACAAGAGCTCCCCTTCACTCTCCTCTTCACAGAATGAGCTCCTCTTCACCATCAGAGGAGATTTTGGACTTCAAAGCTTTTCAGTGAATCTGGAACTATTAAGACTGTGGGAACTCTTGGAGAAGACTAAATGCATTTTTCATTCTGAGCTGGGCATGTGCTCTTTAGGGGACAGAGGGAATGTTATAGTTAGATATAAAATGTTCCCTAAATAGAAAATTCATTAATGTTTAGAGCTGATAGAATTGAGTCATGAGGGTTGTAATCCCAGCAGTGGATAAACTCATTGTAATAGATTTACCTGGATGGTACTTGGTAAGCTGGTAGTATGTGTCTGGAGGAGGTGGTCCCTGGAAGTATAGCCTTGAAGATTATATATGGTTCCTCCTTTCCTGGCTTGCTCTCTTCCTTCTGGTCTCCATAATGTGAGCACAGTCACCGTGCTCTTCCTTTCTTTACTTCCTGTCACCATGCCCTGACATCCATGATTCCTGGCTTCACATGGACTAAACCTGAAACCATAAGGAAATAAATCTTCTTTCCTCTAAATTATATGGTCAGTAAGAATACTGACCAGAACTCCAACAAAACAAGATCAAATATCTCCATGTCACATAGTAATAAAATTGGCTAACATTGAGGCCAATGAAAGAATCTTAAATATCACAAGAACAAATAAACAGGTGACATTTAGAGGTAAAGCAGTCAGAATACTCCAAACTTCTCAAGTCATGTCATGAAAGCCAGGAGGGACTGGTACAAGGTCCTCCAAATGCTGAAGAAAACAACTTGCAACCAAGATTGTTATATACAACAAAGAAATTATTCAAAATTGAGGGACAATTAAAAATCTTCCAAGACAAGCAGAAACTAAAAGAATGCATGATTACCAAGCTGACACTAGAGAAAATACCTAAAGAAATAAAACACAATGAAGAAAAAGTAAATAAATACAAGAACAGAGAAGGGAAAAAATTCTACCAGATAGACAACTAAATGAAGGAAAAATAACATTATATGATACAGAAAATATAACTCAGAATGACAGGAAATAAAAATCTCTCAATAATAACATTGGCTGTCAAAGATCTAACCTCCCCCCCAATTAAAAGATATAGACCAAGAATGTGGATTAAAAATCTAATCCAATTATATGCTTCTTTCAACAAACTTATCTTACAGGCAAAGATATTCATAAGCTAAAGATGAAAGGATGGAAAAAGATATATAATGCAAAAAGAGATAGAAAACAATCAGGAAAAGTAATGCTCATATCCAACAAAGCAGACTTAAGCCAAAATTTATCAGAAGAGACAAAGCAAGTCACTTCTTACTAATAAAAGGCATAATCCAACAAGAAGACGTAATGATAGTAAATATTTATGCCCCAAGTGTGGGCACACCAATTTTTATAAAATAAACTCTTTGGTACATTAGGTCTCAAATAGACCCAAATAAAATAATATACCCTGCCCACACTACTAGAGCAATCTTCCAGGCAAAAGATGAGTAACAATACTTCAAACTAAAAAAAAAAAAAAAAAAAAACTTTAAACCAAATGGACCTAATAGACATATACAGAATATTCCAACCAACAATAGCTGAATACACATTCTTCTCAGCTGCTCATGGTACCTTCTCCAAAATAGACCACATTCTTAGCCACAAAGCAAGTACCAGCATATTCAAAAAATGTAATATGCTTTTGTGCATCATTTCAGATCATAATGAAATGAAAGCAGAAATTATTAATAGGAAGACCAAAGGAAATTACATAAATATATTGAAATTGAATGGTATAGTTGTGAATAAGACCTAGATCAGAGAAGAAATAAGGAAAGAAATTTTAAAAATCCCAGCATTAGATGAAAATAGAGACATAATATATCAAAATCAATGGGATAGTTTGAAGGTAGTTTTAAGGGTAATATTTACAGCACTGAGTGCCCACATAAGAAGACCAGATGTTCGCCTAATAAATAACCTATGATACACTGCAAGACCCTTGAAAAAGAGGAACTGACTAATCCAAAAGCAGTAGAAGGCAAGAAGATAATTCAAATGAGAGCAGAAATCAGTGAAATAGAGAACAACAACAACAAAAATACAAAAGATTGACAAAGCAATATCTGGTTCTTTCAAAAGTTTCACAAGTTTGATAAACCCTTAGGCAACCAAACCAAAAGAATAAGAGTATCAACCCAAATAATTAAAATCAAGAAGGATAAAAAGAGACATCACCACAGAAAGTAGAGAAATGCAGAAGATCATGAGACTATTCTGAAAATTTATACTTCAATAAATTAGAAAACATAGATGAAATCAACAAATTTCTAAACATATATAACCTACCTAAATTAAATCAAGAGGATGTTGGAAACCTAAGTGACCAATTAGCAAGCAACAGATAGAAATAGTCTTTCATCAGAGAAAAGCTGAGTTCCAGACATATTTCCAGCCAAATTCTACAAATCTTTACAGAAGAACTAATCCCAATACTTCACAAGATATTCTGTGAAATCGAAAGAGGTGGAATCCTTCTGAAATCCTTCTATGAGGCCAGTATCACCTTGATACCAAAACCAAATACAGATCCCTCAAGAAAAGAAAATTGCAGAACAATACCCTTGATAAACATAGATGAAAATTCTAAACAAAATACTAGTGGTAAGCATTCAAGACCATATCATGAAAATTATACATCATGACCAAGTTGATTCCATTTCAGGGATACAACCTGATTCGACACACACAAATTAATGTATGTAATTCACCACATAAATACAGCTAAGGACAAAAAACACATGATTGTTTCAATTGATGCTGTAAAAGCATTTGACAAAATCCAAGACCCATTCATGCTAAAAAAAAAAAAAAAAAAAAAAAAAAAAAAAAAAAAAAAAAAAAAAAAAAAAAAAAAAAAAAAAAAAAAAAAAAAAAAAAAAACAAACAAACAAACAAAAAAAAACTGATCTCAACATTATTAAGGCAATATATAATAAACCCAAATCCAACATCATATTGAATTGTGAAAAGCTGCAAGAATTCCCTTTAAAATCAGGAAAAAGACAAGGATGCCCATTTTCACCAGTCCATTTGAATATAGTACTCAAGATTCTTGCCAAAGTGACAAGGCAAGAGAAGGATATAAAAGGAATTTAAAAAGGAAAAGAAAAACTGAAATTGAAATTGTCTGTATTTGCATATGACATGATCCTATACTTAGAAGACCCCAAAACTAGCCGGGCATGGTGGCGCACGCTTGTAATCCCAGCATTCGGGAGGCTGAGTCCGGAGGATCCGGGTTCGCGGCCACCTTCAGCTACTTAGTGAGGCACTCCGCAACCTAGTGAGACCCGGTTTCAAAATAAAGAATAAAAAATAGGGCTGGGGGTATAGCTTGGAGGTAGAATGCCCCTGAGTTCAATCCCCAGTACCGCAAAAAAAAAAAAAAAAAAAAAAAAAAAAGAAGACCCCAAAACTCAAACAAAAGACTTTTAGAGCTGATTAGCAAATTCAGCAAAGTAGTAGATATAAAATCAAGCTAAAAAAATCAGTAGCTTTTTGTATGCCAACCATGAATCCACTGAAAAATTTAGAAAACAGTTCCATTCACAATAGCCTCAAAAACAATTAAATGCCTAGGAATAAATCTAACCAAGTAGGTAAAGACCTCTACAAAGAAAACCATAAAACACTAAAAGAAATTGCAGAAAATCTTAGAAGAAGGAAAGATCACCATGATCTTGTATAGGCAGAATAAATATTATTAAAATAGCCATTCTACCAAAACTAATCGACAAAGTCAATGCAATTCCTACCAAAATACCAATACTGTTTCTTCACACAGCTAGAAAATTATAGTCCTAAATTTTCTGTGTAAAAAGAAAAGACCCAGAATAGAAAAAAAAATTCTCAGCAATAAGAATCATGCAGAAGGCATCACAATTCCTGACTTTAAATTATACTACAGAGCTATAGTAATAAAAACAGCCTAGTATTGGCACAAAAACAGACACAAAGACCAATGAAACAGAGTAGATGGAAAGAAAACAAATCCACACACTTATAGCAAATTGATTTTTTACAAAGGTGCCAAAAACACATACAGGTTGAAGAAAAGACTGCCTTTTCAATAAATAGTGTTCAGAAAACTGGTTAACCATTTGTAGAAAAATCAAACTGAATTCCTACTTCTCACCCTGCACAACAACCAACTCGAGATGGATCAAAGACCTGGAAATTAGACCAGAGACTTTGAAATTACTAGAGGAGAGTATAGATATGACACTCCAACATATAGGCATGGTTATAAAATTCCTCCATAAGACCCCAAAGCTCAGGATATTAAAACAAGTATTAATCAATGGGAGACATTAATCTAAAAAGTTTCTTCTCATCAAAGAAATTCATTAATAGTCTAAAGAGATGGCCTACAGAATGAGCAAATTCTTTGCGAGCTATTCCTCTGATAGAGGACTAATATCTAGAATATATAAAGTACTTAAAAGACTTAACACTAAAAATGCAATCAAGAGATGAACAATTAAACTGAATAGATACTTTACAAAAGAAGAAATACAAATGGCCAAAAAATATATACATGGTAATTTTTACTGAAAGGCAGCCACTGTAAATTCTGTTTTAATTGTTGCTGTATATTTTTTATTCCTATAAATAGGCTTCAACTCTGTTCTGGGTAATAGTTTATCCTTTGCAAAGATAGGTATTATATATTTACATAATTCACAAATACATTTTGAGTTGCTTCAGAAAATAAGAGGCATTTCTCTTTTTGATAGAAAAGTTTCTCATGTGGACCTTCATGTGGAAGACACTGTACTAACATTAGTTTTAAACATAGACACAAACTATTTAACACTTCCTGGTAAGAGGTCAGGTCTAATTCTCCTAACATTGAAGACTGACCTAAGGAAAATACATATTGCATAATAAGAGTGCATAATTTTCAAGGCTGCATCAGAAGAAGCCATACAATTTCTAATTTGTTTATTATAATTCTCACACTTAAGCCCTGAGCCATCATAGGAGACATGATTAACTTGTTTAAGGAGAATCAACCAACACAGTAATACTTTATGTGTACAATCTGGCTAATACCTTCAACCGAGTTCATTCTTTGAGTTACAGGAAACCAGTCATCACAAACATCTGTGAAATAAAGAGCCTCCAGATCTTTTTAGATTTTATTATAGTCATTTCAATAATTTTGGCATTTGCACATATTATGGTGTAGAGATAGTCACCCCTACTGTATTTTATCTAAATTTCTCACTCACAGAATCAGTAAACATAATAAAATATACATTATTTTAAGGGTTAAAGTTTTGAAAATGTTTATGTAACATAATGTTAATGATAACTCAAAGAATACATTAAAAATCTACAAATATACACAAGTACTTTTTTTTTTCTGCAGTACTGGGGATTGAACTCAGGGGCACTCTACCTCCGAGCTATAACCCCAGCCCTATTTTTTATTCTGTATTTTGAAACAGGGTCCCACTAAGTTACAGAGTACCTCACTAGGTAGCTGAGGCTGACTGCAAACCTGGATCCTCCAGTCTCAGCCTCCCAAATGCTGGGATTATAAGCATGTGCCACCACACCCGGCATCAAATACTTTTCATAAAATGTCATAATGACTACTGATGTGGGCTGACAGCATAATGCCAAAATCATTTATTTTAAAGATTGAGTTAGCATGATCTTAATAGCAGTTCTTTAAATAATCTGGCTCATCTAGTGTTTCCAAGACTTTCTTAGTCATAATAATCACCTGGGTCATAGTAAATCTATAGACATCTAGGATCCTCATTTGAAGATTCTGAGAGGCAGTGCCTGAAGAATGGACAAGAAGCTACATTCTTAACACATATCCAGGGATGTTCTAGAAACATTGGTGCAATACAAGGTTAGATCTAATCAATCAAAAGCAGAATGTTTTAAACATAATAGACTACTTAGTGTTCATGGCAACTAGATCAATAATCTAAATGTTGTGAGTATCTGCATAATTTCTTGAGAAACTGCACATTTCTTAAATTGCAAAAACATTTCTGACCTCTAAGCCAGCATGGAAACACCGGTTTAAGTGAATCCTAGATGACCACTCATAAATAATTTTTCTTTCATATATACCTTTGAAAAACTGAAAAATAGTTTAAAGTTCCTTAACTTGAGAAGTAGCTTGCATTCCTCTATTTTTTTTTCTTGCTGGCAGACTGGGTACAAAGACATGTTCTTTAATATTTAAGTAGTCAAGACATAAAACTAGTCTAATATTATTTTAATAATTCTTAGTTGCCCCAGAAGGACACCAAAATGAAAAGAAAACTATTCTACCTCACAATAAAAGTCAATGCAATATACTCCATTTGGCAAACTAAGATATTCCACTGAATTTCAACAAATTTTGTCAACTCGAATAGAGGGAGAGCGACTATAAGCGTCTAATTCTGCCTTATCTTTTTAAAGTTCAAGAATTTGTAACAAAGTATCTTTCTTGGTCATATTTACCAGGCTTATAAAATCATGAAACACTAATTCTATCTGACATGAAAACCTTGTTCATTTTGACACTGAAGACAGAATTTTTTTATAGATTTTAAAAAGTGATAATTATCCATGGAATTTTAAATCTTTTTGATTCATCCCACTAAAATAAAAAAATGAAAATATTTTGCATAATTATTTACAGCTGCATAACAAATTACCTAAAACTCTGTCGCTTAACAGTAAACATGTATCACAAGGATTTTGTGAGTCAGGAACCCAGTGCTGGCTTTGTTGAGTGGTTTGGACTCAGAGTTTTTCTGATGAGGTTGCAGTCAAAATGTTGTCCAAGACTGAAGTGAACTGAAGGTTCATTGGGGGTTGGATAACCAACTTATGTGAGCTCAATCTTTTTTTGCAGTACCAAGGGCACCCTGAGGGTACTCAGGGGCATTCTAATTCCGAGCTATACCCCCAGCCCTATTTTTTATTCTTTATTTTGAAACCAAGTCTCACTAAGTTGCGGAGGGCCTCACTAGGTAGCTGAGGCTGGCTCCGAACCCGGATCCTCCGGTCTCAGCCTTCCGAATGCTGGGATTACAAGCGTGCGCCACCACGCCCAGCTGAGCTCAATCTTATAATTGAAACGATAGTGCTAATTTTGATGGACTGTAGGTCCTTGTCATGCAGATCTTTCCAAATCACTGCCTAAGTGTCTTCACAAGATGGTAGCTTCTTTCAGAATGGTTCATTAAGAGGAAAGAATGGAGAGCCACAAGTCTATATGGTTTAGCTTCAGAAGTCATATACCCAGATTCTATTGTACCCCAAGCTCATTTACTGCCAAGACTTTTGGTCCTTTTCCTGGAAAATCTCCTTTATATGTTACTCAAAATATTTATATGTTATTTAAATGATTTGTATGTTACATCTATGTGTTAGTCAAATTTGTATTGCTATAACAAAAATACCTGACGAGAACAACTTAGAGTAGGAAAGTTTATTTTGGCTCACAATTCCATGGTCAATTAGCTGGCTCCATTTCGTTGGGCCTGAAATAAGAAATTATGGTGGGTATGTGTGGTGGAGGAAAGTTGCTCAATTAGTAGCAACTTAGAAACACAAAGAAAGAGAAAGTGAAAGAAAAGAGAGAGATAAAGAGAAAGAGAGAAAGGGGCCAGAGAGAAGATAAATCCTTCTAGGGCATGCCCCTAGTGACCTACTTCCTTCAACTATGTCCCAATTTCAATTAGCCCATTCAGCCATCAGTGGATTATTTGACCTTTAAGGTCAGAGCCCTCATGTTCCCATCACTTCCCTAAGCTTCACCTCTGAACACAGGAGACTTTGTGGGACATTCCAGGTCAAAACCATCACAATTTACTGTGAGTTCCACAATATTGTGGTGGTTACAAGTATAGAGACAATGTTCAGTTATTGTCAGTAGTTGATTCAGTTTTGGCCTTCATTGAAAAAATCTTCTGCAGAGAGACAAGAGTTCTTTCTCTTGCCCTTCGGTAAGCATCTGAATACTCATTAGGTTTGATGTATCTGCTGGTATCAAACTAAATGAGAGTGATAAAGTCCTTTCCATCAAATTTCTATCCATTATAAATAAAAAACTTACACATATGTTAACATATATCATTGCTCTTAAGATGTAAGAAATATATGTATTTTATATATACATACAATTATATTAAATCTGCTATGTGACACATATATATCATATATCATTATCATGCGTATGTATATGATCTGCCTTTGCGAGACACTTTTTAGGGTATGACAACTTGTCATGGAAAACTGAGCTGCAATCTACTTGTGTTAAAAGGTTAAGGATCCTGCCACTGTCCTCATATGTATCAGCGGTATGAGATTTAACTTTTTCCATGGAGCTAAATGCCAATCTTTAAAAGTAAAGAATGTGAAGAGGCGAACTGTTATGGTACAAATCTACAGAAGCTGCATGAACAAATGGAAAAGCTACAGTTTCCCAAGGGAGTTAATAAAAAAAGGCATTGTGTAATGAACAAAGGTGTGCTTACAACAAAGTATGCCCAGACTTTTCAGGAGATGATTTGATCACAGGGGAGTGTCCATTGTTGTTTCCTCTTCCTTATTGAAAATCTACAAGAAAGGGGGTACAAACAACTTTGTCCAGTTTGAAAGGAGACAAATTTAATGTGGATAAATTGTATTCACAAATAAGTCTAGAGTACAGAATTCTCTGGGAATCATACCTTTAAATCTTTTCAAGAAATTTCTAATGAAAATAAAGTGATTGTTATCTTTATAGAACTTGAAAATTTTTATGCTAATTCTTTATCAGAGATGATTTAAAAAAATAAGATGGGGAGAGCCAGGCTCATGGTGATCATCCATAGAACTAGGACACTAAAATTTTCCTCTTATATACCTAATAATAATTTTGTTTAGTTGTAAATTTCAATAGAAACTTCAATGTTATTATTTCCAACTGATTGCTAAATTAATTATCTCCCAAATCAATTTCTTCCTCTGTATCAATTACCTTGATTTTACTTGAGGTGTGAATAGGAAGAGAACAGAAGCAATCAGAAGATAATTTAGTCATGCCCCACTTAAAAATCTACCAGTTTGTGTCAATGTGTTGCTTTCTTCCTCTTCACATGGATGTATGGTCCCAAAAACTATACCAAAGACTGAGTCAACCCCTCCACTTGTGGTTGACCTCTCCTTCTTTCTTGTCCACTCAAAGACTTCAAAGTTGCATCATCAATGTATCCTTCTCCACAAGAAAATTCCATTAGCACACAACCATGCTCTGCTATTTCTTGTGCTTAAAAAGAAAAAGCTACTCCTCTGACCTCACAGCATTTTTCAACTATATTCTCCATTTTTTATGTTTTCTTTTATGGAGAAGGTTATCAGAAAAGAAAAGATCTCTGTATCTACTGAATCCAATTCTTTAACTTCTATGCTTTCATAATCTTATCAATTTAACCTCTAACCTCCACAACTGGCTGAAATTTTCTTGCTGAATTATTTAGATTTGATGAACAGCTCTAATTCTTCCTCTTAGTTTTTTGTTTGTTTGTTTGTTTTTTAATCTTTTGTCAGCATTTAAAACAAAACCTGCTTCCTGCTTCTTGAATTTCTGTCTTCATTTGGTAACAGAGACAATACACTTTCATGGTTTTAATACTCCCACAAAACTGTCTGCCTCTCATTCTCCTTTTAGGGATTTTTCTCCTCTTCCAGTATTCTAACTACAGATCTGCACTCCCTTATCTGGGTGCCTCTTCACTTTTTTTAATTACAGAAGTTCCCTGCATCACCTCATTTAGATTCCTTTTGTCTCTAGCCCATCCACCACATTTTCCGTCATCCCTGCATTTATATTATCATACTGCCTGCTCAATAGCTCCATTTGGTAGTTTATAAATCATAGAAAATTCAACTTAGACAAAGGAGAAATATTCATCCTTCTCCTCCCCCAACTAACTCTACTCTCAGGGTTCAATATCTAGGCCACGACTACAGATGACCTTAACTCTTTCTTCTTAATCCACTTCATAGTACCAAATACTTTACAGTTTGCCACCTGATGAAAATGTTCTAAATACAGACACTTCTCACTTCCTCACCACAAACATCCTCAGTTATCCCACCATCATTCTCACCTGGATTCCTGCCATCCAGTGCAAACTCAACTCCAGACTTCTTCCTCTGCTCCTTGTAGACA